>JAIPRL010004507.1:0-37625 GCA_025469235.1 Pemphigus obesinymphae | reverse complement strand
TAACGTAAATATATTACTAAACTAAATATTTGATAAAAATTTCAAGATTTTCAAGTCATTATTTTCAAAATTACGACGAAATTAAAATTCTCGATTTTACAAAATCGTATTTCTCGTAATTTTTTGGTAGTTATTGGTTACGCATTAAAAAACTATTATGAAAATCGAAAAATGACCTCTTAAAAGTACCAACTAGATGCAATTTGCTACCGGAAACCGGGTTTGAGTGTAAAGATCGGAGCACTCCTTCTGGTAGAAAAAGTGTTTACAGAAAAATAAGAATAAAAATAAATAAATAAAATTAAAATAAACATCATTGTAAAACCATAAGCTTCCTCGCTACGCTCAGAATCTAAAATTAGTCCAAATACAGATGTTGGAAGTTTGTCCATCTTCCATTCGGTCCTAAGACTGGATTTTTATTTTAAATTTAAAAGCAAAAATAAATTATTGAATCGGAAAAATGATTCTGAATGGAGTTTAAAAAAAAATCTTAGAAAATTTTTTGTTGTAAAATGTATTTTTCTTTTACATTTAAAAATACTATACAAGAGAAATCAAAAAATACCCATTTATAGTATCAACTTTAATGAACTTTCTATCAAAAAAAAATTCTTTATTCCAAAATGTCTGCTGGACTTCTTTTACACGAAAAAACATTAACAGACGTGAAAAGAAACACACCATGGTAAACATCAATACCTCACTTTCTCTCAGATTTCAACAGAATATGAAAATTATCATATTTATAACGTGTCAAATACATAAATTAATAGTAGGTAGCGCGTCATTTCAAAGAGATTTATAAGTATTATTTGTTGATTACTTGCCAATATTTTGAATTTCTATTTTTCAATTGTGTTTATTATTATTATTTTTTTTTATCTTATGAAAATATAGCAATAATTAAAATTGGTTTATATTGCAATTAATTTTAATAATAATATTCATTTTTCGACCAATTCAATGTATACCATTATATGTCCATATCATGGGGTGATATGTATTATAATATGATTTAATATTATATGATTACAATTATATTGGTTTATCATCTATACTGTAAACTGTAATAAATATAAATTACGCTATATTGTCAATTATAGTGTGTTGAGTGTTTTAATAATTGTTTATGCTAAATCAATTAGGTAAGCAATACTGTAGTGGAAATTTCGGAATATATTCCAATACGATGTTTCTTAATAATTAATTATTCAGTTATTGAAATATCAGATAATAATAGTGCCCTAGTAGAAAAATTTTAAGTTCACAATTGTTCAGATTTGGGAGTTGATTAAATAGACCGAATAATAATATATAGTACTAACTGAAACATAATAATTATATAATATAATATAGTCTAATTAACAGTAACGCAGACTCAAGTTTTACAAACTATATAGTTATCACGAGTTAATCGTCCTATGCTAAATTTTGAAAACACGAAAACATTTTTATTTGATGTGGACGTAAACAGGGGTGTACCGAGGAGGTTTATATTGGAGGGTCAAAGTTAGTAGATAGGCAACCCTAGATTATAATTTTCTACTAAATGCCGACAAAATACTTCTTTAAAAACATAAGTAAGCAAAAAAATAAAAGTCACATATTTTTAACGATTTGACCAATTGAAAACTTAATTCAATTTATAATTAGCTAGGTATATCAACGCCCTTGTCAAAATTTTTTATAAATCCTCAAACAACGTAAAACGGTAAATGAGCAAATAGCAAAACAAAAAAAAAATAACACTTTTAATAATTTGGACGACTGACAATCCCGATTCGACCGACCGAAGCGACTTTGAGGAGGTATTAAGACTACACTACCTCACTGCTATTTTCATTCCCGGACGTAAATCCAAGTTTGAGTTATATAAATGTATACGTACGTAGTGATGTAAATTTTTAAGAACATTTTTTTTTGTTAAAATTTTTAAAATAAATGTATTTTTATTATTATATACTTCATTAAATACATTATTATTAAATACTTTTAGCTATTTAATAATAAAAGTAAAGATATTTTTAACTTCAATTTTAATATTAGGTACCTATATATGTTATTAAGGTTAAACAAATTAAAAATATAATTATCCAAGGCATAAACATTTTAATTAGTTATAAATTTACGTTTAAAAAATGTTTGATCATTGATCACAATTAGTAAAATATAAAGAGTAAATGATCTAAACATTCGTAGAACATTATGAACAGTATAACCAACCATTACAACCTCACATAAATAAATATTTTTCATAAAAATATATAAAAATCGACATTTTTAAATTTTTAATGGCCTTTGAACATTTTCAAAACTTACATCTCAATACGTACTTATACTGTGTGTCATCTGAATTATATCAATAATGTTAGATATTATACAATAGATATCAAATAGCACTGATTATAAACTACTAATAATTTATATTATAAATATAACTTCTATTTTTAGGATACACAACCTAAGGCACACAAAGAGAGATTCGTGTACAATAATTGGCGTCTCCCACGGTTATTGATCAGCAACAACAAAGCATTAGCAATAAAGTGTCTATGTCACGCCGTAATTTTAGCTTATATATTAGCTGCAGTTAACCATTGGCATTCAAATGGTGAGATTATATTGGTTTTTTTTTCTTATGTGTGTTTGAATTTTCAATTAACAGATCGATTTGAATACATTGCTAAATTATAGGCGAAAAAGACATAAATTGGAAAAATGGATTGGGCTTGCTTCTTATTCTCGCCGGGTTATATTATGGTACCCAAATAATACTGAAACTGTTCCTGTGGCCGCTCAACTTTGTGTTTACTATAAAATCAAAATCTCTACCGCACGCAATTATCAAGTAATTTGTACAGTAATAACCACTGTTAACAAATTAACCACTCTAAGCTATTAAAAAAAAAAAACTCGACAAGTAAAAATGCCGTCAAACAGGTCTATATTTCCTTAAAACTATAGAGGGTTTTGAAATACCATTTACCACTTGTCAGGGATGGGAGTATTCTTCAGTATAATATAAACTACAATTTTCTACTTCGTTTCTGGATAGAGATTGAAGGGTACATTTTGGTTCAGGATCCATTGAAAAGTACACTGTACAACCATTAATTTACTCAGAAAACCTCCTTAAAATAATTTAACTAAAACTTGACACCTGCTGTACCAATTTCCCAAACTATCAGAGTGGAGTTTTTTGGGTTATTGGACGGCCGAAACACGTTTGGGCACATAACCGAAATTCTACACGAAAACGTATATTTTAGCGTTTGGACACATATACGTTTAGGTTCAAACGTTTTTTCCTCAGCACGTTTAGGTAAAAATGAATACTAAAATAATCATCATATCGATAATATCCATAGATTTCCCGTGAAACACTGATGATGTCCTTAATATTGTACTCAAACGTGTTTTATTATTCGATGCACCCTGCAAACGTGTTTCATGCCGATTGGACAACCAAAGAGTTTTTCAAAAACAAAAAAAAAAACAAAATGAAAATATGGGATCTGAAAAAGCAATTTTCGGTATATATATATAAATATCTAAGACACTAGCGGGCCATAATAATTAACAGACAAAACCTATAACACCATGTACCCGATTGTAAAGATTTTGACTTGTCGGGTTTTTTTACGGAACCCAAAGTGACCGGGAACACGGTCTCTCTAGTGTTTTCTATAACAAACGAACCGTGTTCGAATATCTATATTGACACACGTTACAGTACAAGTAATACTTTATCATTATATTATTATAAAATATGTCTAGTGAACACAAACACCATTTAAACGTATTTATCATTATAGGACTGGAGTGCTGTGCGTTTTTTTCGCGTCATTCTTCGTGTTCTTATACTTTGACACAAAAAATGACCGACATCGATTGCTACCGTTGGCCGGACTCGGCGTGTTCATTATCACCGGATTCATATTTTCCAAACATCGGTCACACGTCAATTGGATTACGGTTGCAACCGGTTTAGCCACACAAATCACCATTGGCCTGTTGACGGTCAGATGGCGAGTTGGCAGGATAATCGTTCAGGCTATCGGTGAAATGGCTGAAAAGTTTTTCACTTTCGCGTACATCGGTGCCGAAGTGACGTACGGCCATCACCTAATCAACGATTACGGTGTATTCGCATTTAAGGTCAGTTCTTACGTGTTTTTCCGTTCTATATTGGATATTTAATCGATTAAACTTATACCAAACTGTAATCATAAAATACCATAAACAAAATCCATTTCATTGGATTCCATCGTCATTCGATAACGTAATACCTACACATTATGAGACCTTTTCAAAATTTCAACCTTTTCGTTACACGTATGAAACCTCATGATAAGTATACATATTATATTTATAATAGATTAAAATTATCGGCTGTGGTTATTTTTGATACTCGAATTATCATGACAAAGAAAGAAAACGAAAAGAGTGGACCAAAAAGAAGCAAAAGTAAAAAAAGGCAAATGGAAAAAGAGTAAATAGAATATATTCTAAATATATAGAATTTATGGAAATTTCAATAAAAATAAAAATTTAACAACGTTTAATACTGTTTGACTGCGTTTTAAAAAGATTTTATTAGTTGCCCTATTATCATGAAATCGCGATATTCGTTTAAAAAAATGTATAAAAACCGCTTTTTGGTTTACATATCTACAACTCCCACAAATGAAAGCCTTTAATTCGTTTAAAGTAGGAATGTATTAACATTTAACGGTACTTCCTGGAAGAAATTTTTTTAATTACTTCAATATATATAGCCCAACACTAATATTTTTATGAAGAACTATTCGATCTTTTTTATATACCTACTCATGTTATATTATTATGATTCAAAATCGTTTTTAAAAAAACTTTTTAAAAAAGCACAGTAAAATTCATCATCTTCCTTTTTATGTCGAAACTATATTTTTTCGATAGTTACAGAGTTGTGTACATAGAAGCATGTATTGGGATGACAAAAATACACCTAAGAATGTAAGACATCCTCTAATACATTTGTCCTCTTGAACATCGATATTATATTTATGAACACGTTAAATTTTCATAAGTCACAAATCAATGTCGCCCGGCTATTAAAACTATCATAATATTATAGTAGGTAATAAACATACTTTACTGAGGAACAATTTTGTTTCATAATAGGTATTCAGTAGTAAAAAATTTATAATATATACTAGTTGACCGTCATCGGTTAATACATAATCCAAAATTTCACCATTAAGATTCTAAAAACATATATATTTTTATTTAAAATAAATTGAAAGTTGTGACATTTTATTAATATTATTTACGTAAACTATGTATTATAAACAAATATTTTTATGAGTATGTAAAATTTCATAATATATTGTGTAAGTTACCTTTCTTAGGTAAATAGTAAACGTCATTGATTACACTATTAACAATAGAAAACCGTTTCAATAATAGGCACATTTCGTTATCAAAGTTTAAAAAATACTATACCTTATAAACAATGTAAATAACTGATGGTTCGTCAAGTATTTCTTAGGTTTTATAATTATAAAAATATTATAAATTTACGATCTACTTGAAATGTTGTATTTACAATAAAATTATACATTTATGTGTCATTATAATAATCATACAATCAATATACATGGATTTAACTATATACATTGATATTTCATTTTTATTGCAGGTGCTTTCAGTGTTGTTTTTCATGTGTTTTATCATAGAAATACTATTTTACTATGGAATTCTACAGAGAATAGTTATAAAATTAGGATGGTGCTTACAAAAGTTATTGGGAACTACAGCAGCCGAATCAGTAAATACGTGCGCCAGCGTATTTTTGGGAATGGTAAGTGTATAATATATTTAATCTTCTATTTTTTAATTATAAAAGCTATCAAAATTCTCTTGATGTAAACAATGCTACTATTAAAGTATTCATTTTAATATGTTTTATGTGTTTTATCTCATATTGCTTAAACTATGAAGGTATTTCTTTGTAAAGATCTATTCTAAAACTGTGAAAAAAATACTTAACACGTACTTTTATATGTAAAATATAAAAAATGTATTCCTACTTGCATACTTGCAAGAATCTACACTATTTAAAATGTATAACTTTTGTAAAATAAATAACTCAATTAAAATATATTATTAAAAGTAATAAATGTTTTTATTTTATTTGTTTACTAATTAATTATTATATTATAATATGATTATTGATAAACGATAAGGTTGATAACACACCTATACTTTTAGAGTTTTATGGCATATTTATGTGATACACTTTAAAAGATTATTCCATTAGACAATCGAATTGATCACGTGATTTATTGCATTTTCTTCGATATTTACTGAGGCATCTATAAAATATTAGAATCTTTGTAAATATTTCCATACTTACATCTACTTATATATTATATTTGATTATTTGAGAATCAATTAATAATTTTTAATTACATATAGACAAAATAAATTACACACTGTTTGAAACATATTTAGGAAAATTAACCAAAATTAAAATAGAAAGGAATTGTTTTTTTTCAATCCTTCCACACACTATTAGTATTTTTAATATTGGTAATACCTACCTATATGTACTAACTTGAAAATTAAATTGATTTTAATAACAATTACTTACACTTCTACTTACAATTCTAAAATAATTATTTTGTATGCTATTTTACTTTAAATTTAAACATTTTCTTACGAAAATATGAGTAGTTATTTTTTTATACCTATATAATATAATTATTATTTTCAAGTTCCGAAAACGCTAAATTACTGAAAAACTGTGCAAAACTTATTCTGGTTGTATAAAACCTATTAAATCACAATCACAAATCAAAACTTTAATTCCACTTTTGATTGTTTTAAAACCGTTTTGGCATAAAATAACGTATACCAAAATTACTTTAATGTCATCTTAGATTTGTATCGTTTAAAATGCACTAATATTATATTATTTTTTGGATAAACTGATGGCGATTTTTGATTTTCTCAATAGTTACAGAGGAATATTACCTATTATAACGAAAAATCGTTATAAATTAAAAATAACAAATAAAATTGTCATGCTTGCCTATTTTATTACACTAATTTTTCTCAGAATAATTTTTATCGAAATAAATAATTTATTATTGCTTAAAGTGTCAACATTCCCATCAAGTGTATCCTAGTTACCCGATGAGCAAAGTGTTTCCACCCGTTTTTGACTGCCATTTAAAAAATTATTATTTAGTATTAAATTAAGAACTCAATCGACAAAAATATGATTTATTTTTATTTTGTAAATACGTTTTTATAAAATAAAAGTAAATCATATTTTTGTGCAATTTAGTTTTTTCATTTTATTATTAGAAAATCCACAAGTACTCAAATTATAAAGTTTAATTTTAATTTAATATTTTTCGAAATATAATATAAATATATAAATATTTGTTTAATGTATAGTAATTTTAAAAAAGTATTCAAATTATTTATAAATTACATACTATTTATATCGTTGACGATCGTGATAAAATTATAATCTATTGTATTATTTGTATTATTACTATAGTCAGAAGCGCCTATTATCATTAAACCATACTTAGTTGATCTAACAGAATCCGAAATACATGCTGTTATGATGGGAGGATTTTCAACAGTTGCAGGTATGATGCTGTTTGAAATGATACTTTATCGTCGATAAAAAATATTTCAATAATTTATATTACTGTTTTCTAATATCGAATTTGTACATACTTTACACCATATTCGTATGCCTTTAGGAACTGTTTTCGCGGCGTATACATCGTTTGGTATCGATTCTGCCTACATAATTACTGCATCTGTGATGTCAGCGCCGACTGCATTGAGTTTTTCTAAACTGATTTTTCCAGAGACTGAAAAATCGTTAAATAACGTGGAACAAATATCTACTAAAAAGTGAGTATACGATGAAACATCATCTATGAGTCGGAAACTGTCCCGGTAGTAAAGATATCCGCGTTTACGGCATTTAAAAGCTTTTTATTATGAAAAAAGTAATGTACAAGTTTACAGGTTATATATATATATATATATTATATATGGTTATGTGGATTTATACAATATAGGCAGGGATTCGTCGGGTTTAGATACAACGATGCTTCACCTAGAGCCCCATGTCCGAGAGGAACGTTCCCTATAACTCTACTTACTGAAGTGAATTGCTCAAGCCTATCATCCAGGACACAGGGAATCAATCGTATGGATTTTTGGGAGGGCGCAACTTATTGTACAGAATTTATAATAACAAAACAAGTTGATAATATCTGCCTGGAATTGATCTGAACGGTCTGAATAGAGTGTGTCTGTAGCTAAGGGTCGGCGCGTGGCTGAGCGCCTCGAATTCCGGTGGCTGGTTCCCGATGAACTGAGGTCCTTGATACCGTGTATCAAATGGAATGACACGATGATCCCGGGACCCTTTTTTGGTAGAAGTTAGTATCGGCCCGTGGAGGTCAGGTCTCACTCTTGGGGGGCTCCGGAAGGGACCCGTATGGGCCAGTCAATTACATACAAAAGTAACTTCTCAAGTTCGAAATTAATAGTAAAAAAATTTAACTCGGTAATTTATTAGCTTGACGTTTAACCTAATTTTAACTATTAACGCGTTAAGAGGTTGTCAAAACCACATTTTCCAATGAAAATCTTTTAAAAACTTGCATTAGGATTTCCCGTTTTTATCAACTTAACAAATATTTTAGAAGAACAAAATAAAAACAAATTATAGACAAGAGCATAGCTCCATTAGTGCCATGCGTGGTTTGTTTTTGATATTATATTCATTTTATTAATGATTTATATATTATATAATATATATTTAAAAAAAATTTGATAAAATGAAGTAAAATGATTTTTTAACAACTTGTAAAATGTATTAATGTACGAAAATGTTACATAAATTGATGTAAATGAGAAATCTAAAAATACAATTTTTAATAGTTTTATAAATACATAAAAAAAACAACAACAGCACTGACATGGAACATCGCTTATAATTTACTTTTCAAATATATAAATTTAAACGTTTTTAAACTGTTACGTATAAATTTATTTAAAATTGCCTACATCTAAACCCCTAAAGAATCAGGATATGATGTCCTCTTGGGTATTTAAATACACACGGAGTTATATTTATAACACCATATTATACTTAGACTTAAGGTATACGTGCAATTTACATTGTACAGTACTCCCTCGTTAACACGAACTAGACGGGACTACAAAATTACATGTTCGTGTTAAAAAAATTTGTGCAAACCGATACGTTTAACACGAATTTGTTCGTGTTATCAGAGAAGGTTAAATCGAATACGTTATTTTACGCTCAAATATATTTTTTATTATGTATGTATATATAATACTTCAATAACAAAAAAAAATTTACATTACATACTTTAATTTACACACTACATTTAATTCATTAAATCAGATTGCACACATACAAATGTACAGATTTCTACAATAGAGAATATATGCGGTAAAGGAGATAAGATAAGAATATAAGATATCGATAAAACTAATTAGGTGTAATAAAGATTACATGACCAACGACTATACAAGCAATAAAACGAAAATAGAAAATAACATTTTTCCTATTCGTGTTAATAAAAAAAAAAAACGACAATATGGTACCTAAAATTTGTTCGGGTTTCGTGTCAACCGAATAATTCGTATAAACCGAGCAAATACCAAAAAAAAAAAACTATCTTATAATATAGGGCCTTTCTCGGGACCGAAGACCTAACCGGTCCGCGTTATCCAGTAATTTGTGTTAACCGAGTTTGTGTTAACGAGGGAGTACTGTACCTATATAGGTATATTAGAAATAATTCTGTATTGAAATAATCCGTTATTAACATAACACATATCTCATTGTCACGGTTTGACCAGGTAATACATATTTTTATGCTAATATTAACGTTTTCTTTGCAGAACCAGCGAAGAGAATAGCGTTATGGACGCAGCATGCAAAGGAGCTCAGTTTGGACTTCAGTTGATCGGAGCGATTATTGCCAACATAGTGGCGTTTGTGTCATTTGTCGCGTTCATCAATGCCATAATATCGTGGTTGGGAGCTTTAGTCGGATTCAATGATTTATCGTTTGAAGTACGGTTTCTCGCCCATAAAAAAAAAAAAAAAAAAAAAAACAATATTAATCCCTTTCGATTTTTAATATAATATTTTTGTTTTACGATATTTTTTCATAGTACATACTGGGAAAGCTCTTAATCCCCGTCACGTTCTTGTTGGGCGTCGATGTCAGTGAATGCGAAACGGTCGGTAGATTGATCGGCTTAAAAATGACTATCAACGAATTCGTCGCATACAAAAAAATGGGCGAACTCATAAGAAATAAAGAACTTAATGTGAGTACTGTACATTTCTTTCACGTTAGATTCAAAACCAACCTATAAATTAATATACTATATTTTACTATATTTTCCGAGCGGGGAAATTACGTCATTCAATTCGGTCATAAGTCAGTGCGTGTACTCATAATTAATTTAAATTACATTAAAAAAGTAATTTTAATAATTGTAACGCGTTACTTGAAAAAACTATTACGTTTTATCAATAATGTTGTTTACTAAAAATGGTTTAATACACGCATGTTTAGGTATACACTACCATCCATAATTATATCTCTGGATAAACCTCTATAACAAATCGTATGAAATGATTTATTTTCGATTAATACCTATTTTACCTATATTCAGACATTGGATTATGATTAGTGATTACTGAATGAATAGCTGGCTATGCATAAGTGATAAACTGATAAAATATGTTTAGTAAAAATAGAGTGAAACCACGGACTAGGAGGTATGAACTGGAACCGAAGAAATATTGTGCCATCAATGTGTGCGTTTAATAGAACATTATGCCACGGTAGAAATGTTTATAAATATTAGTAACATTCTCATTTTCTACGGAGTTTTAAAGTTCAATTTTTGAACTTGGATTTATTAGATATTATTACCAATTTAATTTACATACATAGTGATATCGATCAAATGTAATTTATTCGATATTCTTATCGACCCGAAAACATCAAAACCGTTCCCAAAAACGTCCTTTTTTTTTCACTATGCTGATTGGCAATAAATGTAGGAAGTATCTATTTCTTCTATTATTTAAAGCAACTTCCCATTGGTATTTTAAAATAACCATGAGGTTTTAATGTTTAGAATTGCAACACTGTTTACTAATGATTTTGCCAAATATCATGTTTTTTTTATAGTAATATTGGAGTTATTCGAATCACTCATTTAATTATTAATGGTATTCAATTGTATTTTTTTTCTTACAATCATTGTATAAATGTAATTAATACGTTTATTATAACAAATTATTATATTGGTTACCTAAATAATTACGTTGATGACACAACTTTTTTTATTTTTAATTAATTAAAAATTTTTATTAATTAAATACAATTAGGTAATTTATTACAGATACCTAATTAACTATATTTAACTACATTAAAGATGATATATTTTTTTATAAATCACTTTTTTGACCTTAATCATCTCATTGAAGAATTTTAGATACTTTAAATGTAATTAACAGTAAAAATTCTATTCACACCATTAAGGTGCAATCAGGTTAACAAAAAAAAAAAAGTAAAACAGTTTGGAATTCATTTTATTAGTATTTATTAATATTAGATATTTACTGATCATTATTTTCATATTAATCGATTTTTTTCCTTCTAATTAAAATATCATGAAAATATTATAAAAATAAAAAAAACTTATATGTCGATTTGGTTGACACCTTTATACGCTAAATTCCAATTTTATCGTCTGTTGAATACGATAAAAAAAAAATTGTTCTTGTTTGTTTTCCATTGTTGTGTGTGATTGATAACTATAGATTTATTTCATTGTTATACCTATACTATATGGAGTAATTTAATTGATTTTCGAGTGTTCGATTTATTTTTTTTATTTTTGCAAAAGTTTTTGATACCAAATGGCATAATTTCACATTTTACCTATTACCGAATAGTTGAAGTAGGTATAATGTAAAATGAAAATAGGATGGTGAAAGATAAAAATTTGTGTACAGTGTATATATTTTATATATTTTCTTGCAACGTGAAAGCAGCTTAGTTAGTTTATATGTTAATATGTAATTACAATATTATATAAAAAAATAATTTGATTACTAATTTATCTATAAGTAAGAGGTAAAGTAAATATATTACTTTTCAAACATAACTTACCCAGCTCAGATTTTTGAATATTTATTCGAGTACTGCAGTCGGTTATGTGTAAAAAAAAAAAGAATAAAAAGAATATACAAAATTTATATAAAATATTTTAATAAACATTATACCTGTTTTAAGTTAATTTACAAAAATAAAATCGTCTATATATTATACTAAATTAATCGTCTAGTTTTTGGCCACTCAACAGTCTATTCATATTTTTCCAATATTAATAGCGATTTCCACCAACCTGCACTATTCCACCGAGGTTGTACATGAATAATTCACTGATAACAGCGATCAGTGCTTACAAGCGCAATAGTTGATTAAACACGCGTTTTGTTATCAAATCGTTATTTCAATCAAATTTGTGATTTTTTGGTGTAGCATTTTGGATAAAATATATTTAACGGCTTCGTCATAATGATCACTTTTGCTAGACAAACGATAATTTATTAGACATAACATTTTTTTTATTATTTTTTTTTAATACGAAATGTAATAATCGTAATTAAATGAATATAGTAATTATTTAACACAGTTAAAATTGTCATATTTTTTAATTTTTCATAAACCATCAATATTTACTATCAATTATCATTATGATGATAAAGCTCACAGTTTCGGAAAGTTTATCTCAGTGCACTGAATGCAAATAACTAGTCCAGTGCTGCAGTAATGCGGAACATAAATTTAGTAACTCAATGTTTACCAAAATTGCTGGTGGAACGTTCAAATGTGCAGTAGTGCAGCAGAGCCCAAAGCTGCTATCACAAAATTCTTCTGTTCTTTGTAATATGCTAAATCCACTTGAGTTTCTGTCTGCAAGTTTTACTAAATCTTTCATGACACAATTTCAATCAAATTCATGAGATCATTTCTATCTCGCACGGAATCATTCCTAGGGATATTTATACCCCTCGTCTCCTACACCAGTCCCTGTTTAATGATTTGTCAATCAATTTGTTATCAGTTATCAATACCCGAAAAAAATACAGTTAAAACAATGGTATTTTTCACAGACATTATGAATAAAAGCTAATTTACCCGTTCCATAATTCACACATTATTGTTATAAATATACATTTTATATGTTTTTAGCGCAAGTCTGAAATCATAGCAACATTTGCGTTGTGCAGTTTTGCCAATCCTGGATCGATGGGTTCAATGATTGCGACGTTGACGACACTGTGCCCGTCACAGAAAACGACAATAACTAAACACGTATTAAGGGCGTTTATTGGCGGCACCGTGACTTGTTTTTTAACATCTGCAATCGCGAGTAAGTAACTACACACCGTTCTAAACGTATCTGACGATTGACACGAAAACAATCTATTTATTTTCCAGGTTTACTGATGACCGAAGAAGGATTTAAAGACTAAAAGTAATTTTATATTGTAAATTTGTGTGTATACTAAAATCTATATAGTTATCATTAGTTAAAAAATTGTATTATCATATATTATATTATATTGCTTTTATATTGTTAGATGTAAAATAAAATCTGTGAATACATAAATAATGATAGTGAATATAATCATAGTCATTACTAAAGTATTATACATGTTTTCAATGTCAATACATAAATACAATTATTTATATTTTAATATTTTTCAAAAATATATATAAATTTGTCTGACAATTTACATTTGCTTTGAATATTATCATTAAAAATAATTACACTGAAATAAAAAATACTCGTAAAAATGACAAACTGAATTATTGAATTTAAATAGTTAACGAATAAATATAATAAATATTAATTTGTATTACATCGATATTTTATCACATTGATATAAATATTATTAGATGGACAAATATATTATTAATATTATTTTGTCAAGTTTATAATCGATTGTCAACTTTATAATGATTATTAGATCCACACAAAAAAAAACCGGACAGTAAGAAATAGAAGCACTTCATGTATTTTTAAATAATTTCTTTCGATAAAATGATTCGGAGCGAAACTCGGTATAATTGTATTTTTCGGTTTATTAAAACTTTCTGTTATTTTCGATATTTTTCCTTTACGCCTATAAGGATATAACTAACTGATAATACTAAATTTACGTTTAGATTTCTCATCTAAGCGCCTTGTAATTTCTAATATTAGAGTAAATAAACATATTACCAAATTTATAAACGAGATCATTAACAATATTGTAGCAGAGCTTTATTTTGGCAAAATTTAAATTTTGTAAAGAGATATCTGTTTTCAATTCCGATTTTTAAAGTTAAAATTTTGAAAAATGTTTCTACTACAATATGTTAAATAATATATTTGATAATAGGTCTATTTACTCTAATATTAGTAATTCCAAAGTTGCGATAAAAATTCTGAATGTAAATTTTGTACTAGGTATCAGTTGGTTAGACAGAGACAATAAATACGAGTGCTATATGTCCTCTAAAGAATACTACTGATCTACTAAAAAATTACTTTTTTAAGATACCATTACAATAAATTTCGTATTAGAAAAATACTTACCCAAAAATTATATTCCACTCCTACCCTAATAAGTATATAAGTTACAGGCATACTCGTACAAAAAATAAAACAAATCAAAATTCAACATTTTATAAAAATTACTAAAAAAGTGTAGGTTTAGAAGTTTTAAAATATTTCACATAACTTTTTGTATTTAATTATTGTTAACTTAACTTATTTTTGGTTTATTAACTTTTAAATAACGAGTTGCTTTTAATTAAAACTCAGTTAAGTTAATTTTGAAATAATTGATACATTTTGATTCATATTGTCAAGGCTGGGCATTAACGAGTTAAAAATTAAAATTAAGTTAAAAAGTTAAGTTAATTTTAATTAAGTTACTTTTTTTTCGGATTAACTTTTAACTTAATAAGTTAATTTTTTATTAAAATTAATGTGTTAACTTCAAGTTAACTTTATACAAAAGTAAATTTTTGAATGAGGATTTTATTTTTTGGTACCTATATGCAATTTTAGTAGGTACCTACCTACAATAGCATATACCTAATCGTTAAGAATCGAAGATGTACCACTCACGCACAAGCCGCGACGTCGGCCGTTCACGGATATTGGGCTGAGCGTGTTCTTTTTAACTACATGGAAGCTAGTATTTATGTATATCCAGTATAGAAAATATATTTAAGTGATAGGCACTGCTTATTTTATACTACCTTAGTGTGAATCTAACAATAATGTAGCCTGTAGGTATCTTGGCAGTTAGAAGTTATTTTCTGATTTCTTATTTATGCATGGGTTTTAAAATGACGTGTTGTATTTAAATTTTTACATGTATAAACTTTTTCAGGCAGAAGAAGTCCCCAGTAGTTTTTTTGAGAGTAAAGAATAACCATCCTTTTTTATGTTTTTACGATATTATAGGTATATCGACTTTTTTTCCTAATTAGGAAATTTTAACTTTTAACTAAGTTAAGTTACTTTTTTTTTCAAAGTTAGCTTTTAACATTAAAAATGAATAAAAAATATACTAGTAACTTTTAACTTAACTTAACTTATATTATTTTCAATTAACTTAACTTAACGAATTAAAACATATCGTTAACTTGCCCAGCCTTGCATATTGTATCTACTGTCAAAATGGTTGAATAAAAATAAAGTTGTTTTTATCGTTTCTAATAATTATTATATTGTAAGAATAATATTTCATTTCCCAAAAATATAAATAAAACTAGAATGCCTATATTATATAATAATCTCTCCGTAATATAAATTAAGAAATATATTATAGATTTCCCGTCAATAAACAATATTTAGATGGGTACCTACTAATTTGCAATGAATAGTTTTAATTTGTTAGAATTTTGAAAAAATTAAATAAAAGTAGGTACCTACCTACTAATCAAAAATTTTTATGAACCTATTTGTTATTAATTTCAATAATAATTAATTATTATAAATACATTGTAGTATTTTCAATAATATTATGCTTATAATTTTTAAACATTTTTATATGCTTAAAGTTTAAAATAACAGTATGTCCAAAAAAATAATAGATACTTCATTGTATCTGTATATCTCAAATGTTATATTGACTCGGACAAAAAAAAAATTAACTGAACTTAAGAGAACGATAGCACCTGCATCTGTTGTCTCCGTCCATCTAATAAGCAATATAGCAAAATTACACAACGCAAATAAATATGGTGTCCACATTGAAAATGGAGTTAAAACAACACCTATTACTAATTTTAAAAAAGATAATGTTTTCTAGAAAATTACATATCCTTTTTGTGAAATATTTTGTATCGAAGAATTACAGCGTTAAAAAAAAAAAAGGAAAAAAGGAAAACTTAAAACGCTTTAACTTTTATTTACTAAAGAAAATTTTATAATGTTGCCATTACATTATATATTATGTTATTTCAGTATATATTATAGTATATTGTCCGAAAAAAACATGACATTTATTTTAGCCAGATACATCACTTTGTTGAATTATAATAACTGGAAAATTGCACTTTAGTAGCCATCAAATATAATAAAATATAAATGAAATAATAATATTAAAATGTCAGTATACATTTTATAATGTATATACCGTGTATGTAATAGTCATACACCGTATATGGTAGGTAGTTTGTAGGTATTATTATGTACTTATAGTATACATAATATGTATACATTGTATATTATGTATGTATACAGTATATGACTACGTACACCGTGTAAAAGAAATTTTTTTTTCTTCCCATGTGTACCTACTTGAAAATTCCATCTACAACCGATTTCCTATCAATATCATATACGAACGCCAAAGATCCTCCTCGACTCCTTCCGGTCAGAAATTTGTTAACATAGAAATAAAATAAACATACTAAACATTTAAAATTTGAGAAAAAAAATCGGATAAAAGAGTATTAATATTGATGAGTGATTCGTTTACATTTCGAGTAGCACCGGGTGTGCACATTTTTGGGTAAATTCGTATATAATACCTACGGCTATATATACGTAGTACATAGGTAGGTTCTAAAAACGTGTCAATTGTTGGGATTTCTAAACACAATCGATGAACTGTAATCACGCATTTGCTACCAGAAACGGAAAACGGAACAACCGATTGAATATATAATAAATTATCTTCTGGCCATGAAATTATTAACAGAAAAATCGGTCCACGCGGAATCTAATAATTATATTACCAGAAATTAATTTTAAAATCGTGTACCTATATACTTGATGAATAAGACATATTACCTATATTAAAATGACAAAGAAAATAAAGTTGCGGATGCATTATCAGGAATTAATATATAATATACGTAACGCAATTAAAAAATCGATCAACAATATCCATAATAATACAACAATATTGTTCAAATATGATTGTTAAATCAGTATAGTGTCAATAACATAAAGGCACAATGAGAGACGTTATTTCAATATACACACAAAACAAGACCATTTCTAATCATTGATAACGTTTCATATATATATATATATTATGATAAGCGTTTTACTCGGCCGCGGCAAAAACTTAATACTCGTATACGATGTAAAATCCATTGATAAATGTAAAATATCGAATTTTCACCGCAATGCCAGCCAACGGGAGCGACCTGAGAGACATACGCATATAATACTCGTACAGACATATCAATAACGATAAAATTAAACAAACACACACACACACATATATATATATATATATATATAGTACGTTCTGCTTGCATATATTAATCAAAAGTGGCGATATAATTTTATAAAATCATATATACTTATATATTATATTCAATCGTATCGGGAGATATGTCAAATAAACGGAAAATTAAGTGACAACCGCACGGACGATAAATTACAATAATAATAACCGCAATACAATATACTGTTCATCGATAGACCTTTAGACAGATTAACGCGTTTGATTATTCATAGGACCATTAACCCCGAGCAACGAGAAAAAAAAATATACAATACAATACATATTGCAGCGATTAGCGGCATAACATAAAAAAAAAACCATTGAATACATATTTACAACGGCAATATATACATTAGATACCTGTTATCTATATTAGATTTACATATATATATATTCAACTACGCTAAATCAATTTTATCGCACGAATAATTTCTCAATGAGACCGTTCCACCGCGCACGTTTTCCTTTTTATCGGACGGACAGCTAGTACACTCGTTTGAAAGTTAAAATTTCGCGAAGAGAGCTCTCAAATTATTATCAACGATGATAGTTCCGCAACAACCGATACGAAGCCCGCACACGCAAACGGATACAAATACATATATATTTTGTACTTGCATACGACGTTTGGAAGAGGCTATAGGGAATCGTATAGGTGACGCGTGACGAGTTATTCGCCTCAAATCCCGCATGTATCTTCTTTTATTCATTCATAATTATTATTAGGTATATTTCGTAGGTATAACGTAAAAATGTTATACTATGTTCGTATTTATCTATACAATATGCGCGTATATTTGCAATAAAACACAATCTCGTAAAATTATATTTTACAACCGGCACGTTATTAAATATTACAATAATTACAATCGAAAATACGGCTATAAAGTGTATAGGTGTATATATATATATATTATATAAAATAAAAGGCGGCTAGAGACCCAAGGCGTGAAAATAATTTAGTCTCGCGAATTTCCATTCATTTTGATCATATGATCAATTGTGCAAATTTTTTTTATGCTAAGTAAAAATCTATATAAACTACTAGAAATGTCAAATACCCTTAAAGTGGTTTTAAAATTAAGTATCGACCAAATATCATTCTAAGGAAAAACGTAGTGTATAACTACGTTATCTAATAAGGAGATACTGCATATTTTCATAAATGAAATTTTAAAAAAGGAAAATTTAATAAATTTAATAAAAAAAAAAAAACTATCATATAAACTGTGAAAACCCAGTCGAATTACACCAAAATGATATAGACCTATACGCCTAAAATAAACTAAGGGACCCTTTTTTATAGGCCGCATACCCTACTCTTTTTCCAGATGATTTCTCTCAAAATCGTGGTATTTTGAATGTATTGTTCTACACGATAATTTATCGTCATTCTATTTTCCTAGCTTGGATTATTTAGGATACATTTTCGAGTATATCATTATTTTGACTTTTTAGTTGTCCGGAACTGCCCCTCGATTATTTTTGGTGTATATTTTTGGTCTATATCATTTTGGTGTAATTCGACTGGGTTTTGACAGTTTATTTATTTGGTCATCGAATCTTCGTGACACACATATATTAATCTTTAGGGTTAAAGGACAACTGACACTCTCAGATTTATTACGGTTAGGTATTTTATTAGATCTTTTTTTTTTTTGGCAATTGTCTAAGATTCAATATCCAAACGCGCACCGGCCTATGTTGCATGACAGCTGATGTACCTACTTCGTGATTTATAGGTTTAACAGTATTGCCTGTGCGTTAGTATTAATCATTTTAAATGTTTCGAGAGCGATTTACGTTTCCCTGCATATCGCTTATGGTGTTTTCATTGATATTTTTAATATATATATAATATGCAGAAAAACTAGTTGGGTACCGGATTATTTTACACTTTCTTTCGAAATTAACCTATATAGGTAACTGATAAAAATTTTAAAACTAACTATGGCCAATTATTAATTATAACTCGTCACGTTAACGGTCAAGTTATCCGGTTTTAGAAGTTAACAATAATTTCGTCTTGATATTGGCCATTTTATGTAATATAATGGAGTTGTGTAATTTGCGATTGTTGTATACAATAATTACATTATATTAAATTGTCTATAATAAGTAATAGCATAGAATTACATATTTTTATATTATATTGTGATGAGGCCATACACACATAAAAGGGACAGTGTCACTGTAATGATGCGCAAAATATGCTATCATATTAAAATATTAACATTAAAAAAAAAAAAATCAAATAAAAAAAAAAACCAATCACAATACTCGGAATTTGACACTTTAAATAAACATAATAATATTATGGCATAAAAGACGAGAGATTATCAGCCTCGTCGTCTAGTTCAGTCCAATACTCCTCGTTTGCGCTATTACGTTTAAAAATATTCCCCAAGGTAATTCAATTATACGTCCATTAAACTATTCTGTTATTAATTTGAAAATTTACTCCACAATGGTCATTAAACATAATAATTGAATAAACACCAATCGAGGTAAGAAAATACAAACATCCGAAATAAGATTTACAGCCAAAATACAAAGGTAAGAATTTCAGTGTTAAACTTTTATTTTATGACACCTTTATGTTCTATATATACTACCTCATAATTAAACATCGTACCTATATAATATGTGTATTGTTTTCATATTTTTTATTTTTATTTTTAATTTTTGTCATATCGCTTTTATGAAAACACCAATTTTTCCGTTAGTTTATTTATAAAAAATATTTTATTTTAATTATGTACAATATATGCACATGGCGTAAACTAAACTAGCTGTTTAGAGTGGAAGTGGAGGGGTGATCGAGACGAAGCTATTATCACCTAAATATTTCGTTGAGTTTACAAAAGTATAATTTTTTACCTCCCCCCTCACTCTTTTTGTCATAAATTTTAATTTAATTTATATTTTAATGTTTTTTTTATGATTGATTAATGATTAGTTTTTAATTAATTATTAACGTGAATCGTACACGTCGTATATATCTAATTGTTATAATTTTGAGTAAAAATGTATAGTGAAATAATTATTATTATGGTATTTAATAACATTTTCCAACAATACCCGCTAACACGGTTTCGAATTAAAGACATTTGTCTTCGCTAAAACATTTAAAAACTTATCAGTGTCTTTTTGAGTACACTTATAACCATTTATAAATAAATATTGTATAATATATACTGATATATTTTCACATGTTTTTGTACATACCTATACCTCTATTCACAATATTACAAAAATGGAATTAATAATTGAAGGGCGATATTGCAAAACATGTTAATGCCATTTTTAATAAAAATCGATATTGATGTAGTATAAAAAGCCCGGAAATCCAATGGCGAGATTATTTTATTTGTAATATCAATATTTAACCTAAACTGTCTATTTGAATCATTAGTTTCTCTGTCAAAATGTGTCGAAAAAAACAAACGAAAATTTGCTTTCCTAAAAAATCAATTATTTGGCCCTAACACGTGTTTTACAGTATCACCCTTCGATTAATTTCAATGAGAGTATGTGAATAACTAAAACTGTGTTTATCTATAAAAATTTTTCAAAATGATTTACTACATTTAACCACTCCCTCCGCCTCTCCTCCATAAATTTTTCCAAAATCCAAATGACGTCCATGATCATAGGTATAATAATTATATAAATAATATATAGCAAACGAGTTTCCACTATATTGTATGATTTTATACAGTGGCGTGTCTAGGATTCGATTGGGGGGGGGGGGGGAATTAGTTGAAAAATTTATAAAAATAAGCAAAAAAAAAAAGGCCAAACCTATGTTATAAATACATTATATAAAAACCTCTCAATTTGGAGGGAATTTCTCTCTCTCCCCTTCCCTCACCCGTAGATCGGCCACTCAATGTATCCTAGAAAGTAAGTAGATATATATCAAATTGTTATTTTCTATAACCATCCTAGTTAGATTTTACTCTTCGAAAACTGTGATATATATATATATATCCAAGTAAATGACGCGGTGATTAAAAACGCGTTCGCTGTCAAAATATGATAGAGTTGTAAAGTATTTGAGTAAAAGTATTTAAATATCGATATACAAATACTTTTTATTGTATTGAATACTAATTTATTTGAAATACTATATTTTATGTTATATAATTTTATTAAAAATCAAAATCTTGCAAATTGTAAACAAAATATATATATATATACATATATATTATAAAATCAGATAAGCTATATATATGATTTAGGTATTTAATAGACCTAAATTTAAAATAATGATGTAATTATAAGCATGATTAAGCAGCGGTGATTCGGTCGAAAGAATATTTAGCATAGGTGGTGCTACAATAACAAAAATAAGAACATCAATTACTTACAAATATTTTGAACAAATTATGTTTTTGAAATGTAATAAACATTTGGTCGTATAATTATATTAATAATACATTTCAAAAACATAATTTGTTCAAAATATGACAGTAAATATTATGTATAATTATCATTATATATATATATATATTAATAAAATATATATTTTTCAAGTATTTGAAAATTATTTCATATTCATTTTTAATTCATTTCAGTATTCACTTAAATATATTGGATAAATACGTAGGTATTTGAGTATTACTCTAAATACTAAAGTCAACAATATTTTTTTTTACTTACCCAATAAAATATTTTTTAAAAGTATTCTTTACAGCCCTATCAAATGGTAATATTTCAATTTAATTATATTATTAAATACACCTATATTATACATTATATTTGTTGAATGTTGTCGTTTGAAAGTGACAAGCGTTTTCGAGTAGTCGGCACGACGGTCATTCGCCTATTGTATAATATATATATATATATACGCGCGTTTACCTTACCTGCGAGCATTGGTCTTGGTTTATTTAAAATTATATTACGAAATATATTAATTTATGACAATATCAAAATAGAGAAAAACACGTATTGTGTTATGAAACAAATATGTTTTGATCTCATGAATATTGATAAATGATGGGTGGTAAGTGGTAACTGATAACTATAAAATGAAATCATATAGGTATGTTGCGTATGATCATAGTAAAATGTAAATAATCTATTATTGTACTAGACATAAGACGAGTGTGTGCTTATTAGAATGAAGCCAATCGGACATCCTGACATATGACGTCACGTGTCTTTTTCCAAAAAAAAAAATATTATATTTATATAATCAATATAGTCCTATTTTATACATAATATATCATTATCTTAGAGTAATAATTTTTCATGTTTTAGGACGTTTTTGAATAAAAAATGTTTTTCATTATAACTTCTTTTTTTTTCTAACATTTTCCCACCGCTGTATTTTTCCCAGGTATTTGAGTGGTAGGGTGGACTTTCCCCCCTTTCCGTTCAAAAAATAAGATGGACATTTCATCCACCAAAATTATGTCTAAATTATAATTAAAATATAACACACATAGCCCTTTCAGTCACGGTGGTATTATGTTACACAAACTATATCTGAATTATAATTTTTTCATTTCTTATCATTTACCAATGAGATGTTTGATAAGAACTTAAAGTTTTGTTACAAAATAATATAGGTAATATATCTATTATATTAATTATAATTTATGTATTTTGTATTATAAAATTGTAATTAAAAGTTAATAATTTATTTTATATGTTTACTTCATTCATATTATATATATTTTTACAGCAATTTACATTTTTATATATGTATGTTTTACCATTAAAATATTATATTAAATTTTACTTTAAAATTTACACTTTATCAAAAAAAAAAAAAAATGTTAAATTATTATACTTAATACTTCAAATATTTGTTCATTGTATGCTTTCAATTATATATACTTATTTGATTTTTTAGAGGGGGAGATGTCATACCGATGAGCGAAAAATGTCCAACATTAATTCTTTTTTACCTTTTTCTAAAAATATTGAAAAAACTTTGACCTATAATTTTTAAATACACACTCTTTTAAAAGATACAACCTGTATATAATACATTTTGATTTTATTTCTTATTCATTATAAACAATATAAAAATATAATACATTTTGTGTAGTTATTAGATTTTTTTTCAAAATGTTTAGACTTTAGATCATAATTACTTTATATCTTTACATGGTTGGAAATTTTTTTTTTAATGAAAATTTTCCATTTTATATTTACCTAAAAAATTGAAATAATTTTAGTGCATTGTTTAAGTTGGGCCATTAATGTCGGAGTGTTATTAACTACTATATTATTAATATTTATCCAAATAATTATATTTAATAAAACTTCGCTCAATATCGTTTTTTTAACTCTATATCTGAAGACATGATTTTTATATTTTTATTTTTTTTTTTTACATTGATGATGAACTATTTTTCAAATAAATTGTTTTTTATTTACATCGTTTTTGCTTATATTTAAGGTTTTCTCTTCTTACATTCTTATAATATGTAACAATCTGTATTTTCAAATTATATTTATCCGAACTAGACATTATAATCGTCTGTGGAATCGATAGGATAAATACATATTTATCATATCGATAAAAGCATCCCGAGTCAATACCAACTATTGAGATAAATATTTAATTTTTTTTCTCCTGATAAATTTATTATCAGACGCAATAAATAATTTTGTTATCGATAAAAATGTAAAAGGTCATCTCGGCGGAGTCGATATACGTTTCTGTAAATAAAAACCAAAAGTTGTTAGAAAAAAAAATGAATTTTTACGTATATACTATATGCCTACTCACTACTCAGTTTTAATTTTTACAACTAACGAGTAATATTGTTTAGAATAATACGTATATTCTTCTATGAATGGAATCCAACAGAATACTACGATAATGAATAATAATGAAATACTGTGGTTTATGTCGTCATCCGTTATTTTTCTAGTGATAGCGTATTGATAAGAAAATGTAAAGGACAGTTCGTGGAAAAGGTATTCTAGAAATAAATAATATGTATAATCTAATTTTAGTACAAAATCACATAAAAGTCATGAAATTAGATTATTCCATAAGAAAAAATGATACGGAGGAGCGCACATAAATTCCACCACAATAGGTAGTAAAAAGGTCTATGGTAAAATATTGTAAAATTTGAATACACGTAAATTCAATCACAAATTTAAAATAAGCTCTTCATAGTAAGTTGTGGTAAAAATAATCATTTGTGTTAAATATATATTATATACCTATATATGTGTGTATAAATATATTCTATTAAATTGGTTGGTAAAAACTTTTAGATAAATATATACATTTCATTCATTTTTAAGATGAAATTTGTTTTTAATCCTTAAGATGTGTTATTCAATCTGTAACAATAATAACTATTAATTAAGAAGAATAAGTATTATTAATGACCTGTATTATTATTATTATTATTATTTTATGTTAAAATAAATAATATAGTATTTAAAATTTTAAATATATAAATATTATTAGGTATTAAAATAGTATTTATAATTTTTTTTAAGGTAAAAATTAGACAAGTACATTATAAATGGTAATCTTGAAGAATTTGAGCATTTTGCTAATTTAATTACTAATTACTATACATAATCTAATTTTATTTAAGTCGCTTAAAAAAATTAATCTTTAAGAAATTTTTTTAAAAAATATTATGTATATCATATTGAATGAAGAGCACATTCTAAATATGGAACAGAATTTACATATATATTCAAATTTTACCTGAATATTTTCTGGGTGGAATTTAAGAGAGTATAGGTACAAAAAAATAGAACTTTTACGCTATGTCTCATTGATATTTGAACACAAATTTCTGACCCATTTATTTAATTTATTGGAGTCAATTTTTGTTATAGAGCGTGTCGTACGTGGACCTATACTAATTTCGGGTGACCATACGTCCAGTATTTTGTGGGATTTTCCCGGTTTTGTGGATTGCGTCCCATTGTCTCGAAAAACTGTGAACGGGACCCTTCTTATCCCACTTTTGGAAGTTGGGTCCCGTTTTTATCCCATTTTTTTTTTTTTTTTGCTTTCCTACCGTTTTTTAAGCGATTTTTGAAAATTCTTACCGTATTTTTAAAAAAAAAAATTTACTAATTTGAAAATTAGGAAATTTGACAGTTTTCAAGCACATATTTTAGATATGATGGTATTTTTAAATGTTTTAGATGGTATGGAGGACATGGCACTGTTTATAAATTACTTTTTAAAATTATTCAAACATTTTTCAGTTATTCAATTTTTATTTTTGTTACGAGTTTCCTATACAGAACACTTGAAAATGGAGGGAGTCCTCTTAAAGGAATTTTTCACTATACACGAGTGATGGTAAAATTTAAAAATGAAAAATTAATACTGTTAAATAGAACACGAGTACCATAAAAACCATAAATCACCTATCAAATCCCACAAATACTTTGTAATTTCACTCGTGAAACATTAAAATTACATTTCAAGTATTTTGTTTATATAGCATTATTATATTAACTCATATAAACTCTACTTATGTAACACGAAATGGCTCTAAGAGGACTACGGCAATAATATGGAATGACTATTCGATTTGAATTATTTCATTCGTATATTATGTAATACTCGAGGATAAGCACTAAAACTATACTCTGTCTGTACAGCAAGAGAACGACGGTTCTGCACATTCAGACCGACGACCGAGCGAGCCGCCGCCGTACCCTATGAGAACACGTCCTAGCTGAACGCGATTTCGCGAGCGGGTGGGCCCGCCAATAGATTTTTCTTTTTTAAATTATTATTTCCAAGTTGACGATTGTGTGACGCGTATGTAAAATAATTGGTAATTACAAAACTGTACATGATTATTATATTACATTCTTAAAAATGGATCTAAATGATGTAATTCTCTTTATGAAGACTCACTGCCACAAAGAAACAACTAAATATCTCTAAGAATAAGAAAAAATAAAATTAGAAAAAGATAAACATGATTCTCTTATAGGTGAGTATTATTCACGTAAACCTATCAATTTTTTCGTTGTCAACTAAAAGACGAATACGATATGTTATATCCGTCATGTTACATAGAATTGGATTTTTCTGCACTTCAGAAATTATAACTTCTACTTTGGAATCCATAATTGACTAATTTTAAGTATTAAACAAATAAAATAAATTTAAAAAATGACCAATTCGAGTGAAATATCTAGAGCAAATAAACGTCAGAAACAAATATTTTTGTTCCGGCGAGAGCGGCAATATTATTATCGCCCGCCTATTAAGTATACAGCCGGGACATCCTAATTCTTAAAATAGTGTTTAATTATTATCACGTCGCCCGCACGTAAAATCGCGTTTAGCTTTCACGAGGCGTATGGCTGGCACGCGCGGGGATGAGTGGACCGATTTTGGTCGGCACGTGGCGCGTTTTCTCGCTGGACGCAGAGTATATAGTTAATAAGTTAAAGTTAATCTTATTGTTGATTTTTTATCTAAACTAATTACTTTGATGTACCTACTGGTAGTTCCAGTCAATTTCACAGTTCACAATTCACAAGCAATTTTACACACTTAAACTCGGATCAGTCTAACTCTCAAAATCTTGTCAGCCATTAGGGTCTTTACTACCTTAACTTATCAAATGATCCGGTTAAAAAAATCCTTGAGTAAATAAGTTAATAAGGGTTATAACTATAGTTAATTTTTATTCAATCAAAGTATGTTGAAAAAAAAATGATATAATTTAGAATCAATGTTTTATTTGGTAAAAAATATACTAGAAAAATTTAACGCGTACCTATTATTTTATATTATATTATATTTAGTTGGGTAATTATTTTCCATTTTTCATTTTGGTATCCATTTTTGTTCGTATTAACACATATTTCGTTATTATATGAAAAAAAAAAAAAATTGTTTAATGTACAAAATACATACTGTAGGTATAAGTATAAAAAATTAAATTTTTAGTTGACTTATGTCAGGTTAAATTTTTAACATTAACTATATAGTCAGGTCAGTATAATTAACTTTAAACTATAAGTTATTTAAAAAAATATTCGAGCTTTATTGGCCAGTTAATTTATTTATTGTTAACTTTGCCCATCCTACTGTTAATACGTCAATGAATATTTTCAGTATATTACTAAAATAATGTAAATTTTACAGCTCATTGAAGTTATTTATAAAATATATATATAAGTACACGTATTATATTTATCTATATATATGGTAAACATCACGTCAATCGACCATGTCTGACGTCTGTTATCTGGAATAGGAGTACAGGTACTTATAATTGCTAGCCGACAACAATAAGACATAGCAAAACAATAGTATGATATTGTGTGTGCATATACAAATTATAATCATACGATATAGGTATTATCTAATCGTGAGCTTGGAACCAAAAAGTTGTAAATCATCAATTTTTTAAAAAGCTATTTTTCGTAGTACTCAATTTTTACATATTATTGACTATGTTTATATGATTGGATCAAAACGGTATAGCTTAAATCTTATTTATCTGTTCATTATATGCACATATATTAAATCGGATTAACGAATATTTTATAAGCTGATTTAAAATTAATATTTTTACTACATAACTTTGATCGTTTGTTCCAAGAGAATACAATTAATCGTATTTGATGAAAATTATTCAATATTAAATTTTCACATTTGATATGATTTATTTGGATTTTAGTTTTCTAAACATAAGTTTAGAGATCTTATATATCCCCATTTTGTCCGTCCGTCCGCCCGCCCATCTGTCTGTCCATAGTTACAGTATAGTACATACAGTTACAAGTTTGTTGATGTGGTTAACAGAGAGGAGTAGATATTATTTATTTTATAATACTTTTAGATTGTTGTGTAAAATAGATACGTTTGGTAACCGGTATACTCACAGAGTGGGCTTTCTTAACTTGTTTAGTATTCAAATCATTCAACTTGCTATATTTATTTAAATTACTTACTAATAACTAATTAACTATTAAGTAATAAAAAACAAAAACAGAAAATTAATAAATGATAACTGATAACACAATTCACAGATTTAAGACATTAAAACGCATATTAAAACGTTTATATAATGTACATTTGATAAACCATTTTAAGTATTTAAAATTATTTTAACTTTTTATTATACATACGCCAGCGTTTTAACTTTTTAAATTGTTTTAAATAGTGTTTACATGGCATGAATGTGTTATTATTTCAAACCGTTTTAATACCATCATAACACAAACGTAGGAACCTATTATTTTATAGGCTATATTGTATATTTTGAGATTAAAATTAACTGATTCATACCTATCATTATTGAATTAAAAGGTTTAATAAAAATATGCAATTTTTATAGAACTTTAGAATTGTTTCAGAAGTGCTCTCTTGAACAAATCCAAAGTACCCAGTTAGAAGCTTTTGGTTCTGAGTCCATGTATAATGTTAATACACAGTGAAGAATCCATTAATATCACTAATTTTGCATACACACCAAGTGTCAACAGAATAAACATATTTGGTACCTACAAAATATTTTTAAAAACTTAGAAAAACTGTATATAAAACATAACAAATACCCACTATTTACTCGTATATTCGTACCAATCTTATAAATGTATATATTATTATTAACTATCATTTAAAAAATACTACAACTCAATTTACAAAAAACAATATTTACTTTTTGTTTTTACTGTGGCCTTTTACAGCATCCACTAAGTCTCTAAATCTACACATTGCGTTATCGAGTTTAACAACTGTCTTGTCCATGTTTTGAATTCTTATTTTACCCAAAAAATAAATAAATAATTAAAGTGTTAGATAATATAAATAAATAAACAATAAAAATAACTATTTACGTAAATTATCATTCGGAGTGAAAGACGTTAATGAGTTAGTAGTGAACGCGAGATGGGAAATAAGAGAGGAAAAATAACTAAAATTTTCATGGAAATTAAAAATTAAATTGTGGGTTTTTCTATTTACAGTAACTAATGCGTATAAAAAAGATGTTGGTTGGAACTTGTGGTATTATAGCATTATATCATTTTACAAGATAAGTACATAGATAGGTCTTATTTCTTTTTTTGTCCGTGAAAATTAAGTATACACTATAATATACTATTTACTTTAAGAATACACTATACATAATTTTAGGCTAAACTTGTATTTAATGTAAATATATTATAATATTATTTTACTGTTTTATTGTGTTATTGTTTTACTTTTGGGGTTTACATAATATTACAATATTATTACTTGCCTCTATACGTAGATATACCACCCACTATACAGGTACTTCGTCTTTTACCATAATATTAAAACTTGGATTGATAAGAAACGAAATAGTACATGATAGGTAAATAAAATATGTTATATTGTGTAAATAGTGTTTTCATAAATATTCTCATGATCATTCTTTGTTTAAATATTTAGGTTAGTGACACCGACCCCGATTGTTTTCTCATCGTCGAAGTCACGTGTAACTCAATATCATATTTTTTACTCGTGCACAATATTTAAAAAAGAAAGACCAATCGAAACGTAATAGGCTCCCTGGCATTGATGTTTGATACGGTTTTATCTTATCTATGAACATAGTATTATACCGTATTCCAAACATGAGTAGACAACTCGGATGTTAATTTCTCATAAAAATGACTAATAACTTGATATTAAAATTAAAAAAAAAAAAAAAAAAAAAACCATTGTATTTATTTATTTAGTATGAAATACATTTTGAAAATTACGATTGTTCAATATCTTGAGTGCTATTGTTTTGTACGTTAACTATAGGTATGTATTTTAATAGGTAAATCAAATAAACCATAATATAATACGCACCTACATATACGCTTTAAATAAACATTAATGTCACTTTGCATTTGGATTACCAATAAGCTGCCGTAGTTAGAATTATACCGGACGATTTTTCTAACACAAAACGTTCATCTTCTCAGTCAATTTTTGTGTTTAGGAATATTTAAAAAAAAATGTATTCAAAGTTATTTATTTAAGTAATCGTACATGTTTTAGGAAAATAATCAAAAATTTTCATTTTTCCTGATGAATTTTTTTATACTTTTTAACTTTTTTGAATGATTGCCAATACTATGAACATCACATTTCGACAGAGAATAAATTTTCAGTAAATTTTATATTTAATAATAAATTTGTTTAGATAAGGGAAGGGTAGATAGATAAGGGTAGGAGGACGAGAGAATAATTCTTTAACTCTCCACATTATATTCCTTTAATCTAAACTAAATAAATGGTGAATTATTATTTATATGCCAAATTTTCCAGAAAAACATTCTGCACCGGAATATAAAGTTAAGTTATAAAGAATACTAATTAAAAAAAGGAAAAAAACCATTAAATCATCGAAAAAACAAAAATATAAAGAAAAAGGTAGAATTATAGTTGTTTAAAGTTAAATTCAAAATATATTATATTTTTATAATAGAAATTCAAAGCTATAGATATTAACGAGTTAAAAGTTGAAATTAAATTAATTTGAATTAAGTCACTTAACGTGTTAATTTTTTTTTCAAATTAACTTTTAACTTAATATATTTATAATAGGTAACATATATTATGTTATCCACTTTTTTTTGAAAACTTAACAAGTTAACTTCAAGTTAATTTTATACAAAAGTATCTAAATTTAATTACATTTTTTCCGAAGAGCAATGTAAGTTTTCTAAATGAAGTTTTTACTTTTTAGTATATCAATATGAAATATCACTAATTCTACTATTTAGATATATTATTTCTTATACTTTATATAAATAGAATTAGAAGAAAACTATAATATCACTGTAGTTCGCGATTGTCTTTTTATTATTTTAATAATATTTTTAGACTTTATTTAATATTGATGTTTTTGGAAATTTATATTTATGATAAACTAACGATAAGACGGATACATGAAGGTGTGAGATAAATAGTAGTAAATGTTCGTTTTATTGGCTCATTCAACACTAGTTTAGTTTAGTTTTTGCGACGAAACTGTAGACATTTTTGTGTTTATTTATATTTTAGTAATTATATCTATCCAGTATAAAAAATATATTGAAATGAAATATATAGAAATGGTGAGTACTTTCTGTATAATATTAATATTAGTATGAATACAAAAATTAATTTATTAATAGCCGCTATGGGGTATTTTTTTTTTTTTTTTTGCAAATTGGAAAATTTGAACTTTTAACTAAGTTAAGTTACCATTTTTTCAAAGTTAATAAAAAAAGACATTAGTAGGTAACTTTAACTTTTAATTTTTTAAGCTACCTAACTTAAATTAACAAGTTAAAAAAATCGTTAACTTGCTCAGCCTTATATTAGCATAATATTTCTAATCATGAAGTTATTATGTTGTTATTATGGCGGTCCTGTTTAAAAAAATCACTGTATAATCAAATATAATATATTTATTATTTAATTTATAATTTTAATCAACGTAACTTGTTATATTTTATTTATATTAGTATAATTTACATGTATATATATATATATACAAATATTCAAGCATTATTTGTATCTACTTTTTTATAAAGTAATGGTATTTTGTATATGTATATGACATTAATGCGTTGAATTTATACAGGTAAAGTACTAATATAATTGCAAATAAATTATAATATATATCGATTTATTGAGTTTCCATTCACATTTCGGAACAAAAATTAGGTACCTAAACGGTAGTAATGAAGTGTTATATAAATCATTAGTCTTATTATTATTATAATTATCGATATAAAATAAATTATGGTTAATTCGAATAAATGAAAAACAAAATCATAATATTTACAACATTTGTAACCCTGCAATAACTTAATTTATAAACATCATTAGCCTATGACACTACACATTTTGCAATGATAATGATAATATAAAAATATGAATTTAATAAGTACATAACTAATCATGTAGTCTACAGCGTTTTGTAACATGTAATGTTATCCTAATTTTTTTTACTTCATATTTTATATTAATTATTTATATTTTGTATTTCTAATCTACAGTTTGTGAATTGTGTTTTTAAACAACATTTCCTATCGATATTTGAGTTAGGCGTAACTGCACGTTTTCGTTTCATAATTTAAGAAAAACTTATAACTTTTTAATCACTCATACCGACCTATTGGCCGTTAAAAATCACAATATAGAAATGAAATAAAAACCCGAATGACAAATTACAATTTAATATGTTACTGATCAGATTTATCAATATTATAACGTTAAAATAATAATATATTACGATAAGATTTGGCAGTATAAACACTCAATAATTATGAATTAATATACCTATACGCGCGTGTCTATAAACTAAATCAGTGTAACGTGAGTGATATTCACATGCACATGTATTGATTCAATTATCCGTCCTAGTGGAAATTCGGTAAGTTTTATGCTTTTCATGTATTTTTATGCTTTGCAAACATAAATACATAAATCGATAAAAAGGTAAATAAAATACATTTTTCCTAATTTAACATAAACTATAATATTAAATATCAATTTTCATTTCGAATCTTTATGATCCTATATAGGTACGTCTTTCAACTATATTAATGAATATATTAATGAATGCGCTAATAATTACCTGTTGTGGTATTAATTTATAGGTAGATACCTATAAATTATTTATTTATTTATGTTACACGCAATTAATCATCATTAAATCATTTTACATCTATACATACGCTGAACTTATATTAGATTTAAAGTTTAAACAATAAATATCATAATTTTTAACGGCAAATGTGGTCATCGATTTCATGACTGTTTTGTCATTATTTATTATTGTAAATTAATATATATTTTTTTTTTTTAATATCTCCAAATTGCATATTGTAGTTATAAATTTAAAATATAGATATATTATATATTAACGTATTAGGGGTTTATCGGAACAATGTTGTGTAAAATCAATATTTATTTCGAAAACGAAGTTTTTATTTCTGATTAACAGGATGCTATACACCCGATTTTCAAGTAGTTCTGTATAGGCCATTTTTATAAAAAAAAATTGTTTTCAAAAATCCCACAATTTTATAATATTTAACTATATTTTAAATTTAATTTTAAAATAGTCATGTGTCAGTACCATTTTTTATTGTTGTGTTATCACGATATTGGTTATAAATTTCAGTCACGCTCTATAACTACAACTTTTCTCTTTGTAATCGCAGAGTCAAAATAAATACAAAATATAAAAGATGAGAATATTTACTGGACTCGAGTTTGGAGTTTTTTATTCAATATATTTATTTAAAAGCTGAAAATCATGAAATTTTTAAATTCAAAAAAAATTTAACTAAAAAAGACTGCACGCTACGACAGTAAATATTCTAATCTTTCATATTTTGTATATATTTTGATTCTGCGATTACTAAGGGAGATGTTGTAGTTATAGAGCGCCAATGTATTTTAATATCACTAAAATGAGTGTATCCTCTTACCTACTTTTTGAATAATTTTTTGTAATTTTTGATTTCTATCTATTTAACTTACAACTATAACAAAACTTATAACTATTTATGTTCACTAATAATTATGGTCAAACTAAAAAAAATTTAAATGAAAACATTTAACCATTATCTTGTAATTATTTGCTTAAACTTTTCAGCTTTCAATGATTTCTCAAAAAATAATTTGATTATTTTTATATCTTTAGATTTTGACCGATGTTGTATTGGTTTTAACACGATGTGTTTTTTTTTATGTCTGTGTATAGTTTTTTAGATAGAAGAAGTTGGTTCAGGAGTTTTGGTGTATTTTTTTGATAGCAAATTAGTTTTAGTTGATTTTTTAAAAAGGTAATTTGTCGGTGTTCTCAGTAGTTATATTAAGTGTAAAAAAGTACCTCCTATACCAAACACTTTAATGTAGAAAAATTGACAAATACCTAAAGTGTCATGGTTAACTATTTTTTTTTTTTTTTATATACATATAATATTATAATGAACTTTGCTCAGAATCGTGTTTCGAATGTAATGATTTTTTTGTAAATATAATAAATAATAAAGTTTTGTTCGTTTTCAAATAAATATTTACGGAAATTCACGGTCTATTCCCATATAAAACTCTTGAATCATTCACATATCATTTAGTTTATACGTTGATATAATAACTACCTCTATAGATATGATTTTTGAATTTTTTTCTGAATTCTTCAGTTAAGAACTTATACAAAATATATCTAAACAAATTCCACAACATGGCAATTAGATTATTTTTTTTTTTTACTTTTCAATTGTTTAAGATTGTCTACATTACCTACCATGGATTCTAGGACATGATTCTAGAAGGGAAATATTGAGATCAATAATTTTGTTTAAACATTTATCACAGTTTCTATTTATTTAAATAACATGATTCGAAGAACTCTTGTTTGTAACTTTTTTGATGTATAAATATAACCATTTAATGTAACACCAAATACACTGATTGTGTTGGAAATATTAAAAAAAAACGCAAAAATTACATTTTTTACTCACTATTTTGTGTTTAACTACTGTTTATATATATTATCATGTAGTTTGAACATTGAACCTATTGTATTATAATATATTACTAAACTATTTATATTTACAATTACTAGTAGTGTTCATTATATATAGGTTACTCGTATACAACTAATATTTTTCACTAATATATTTAAAAAATAATTAACGTCATTCCAAAAGAATTGTTTTTTTATATAATCAGCTACTTCGATTATTGTATGTAGGTAGCTATAGTTATATACCATACACTCCAACAAAGTCTAACATTAAGATCCCTGAAATCTGGAATCATACTTGTTTGTTATCTTATCAAAATCGTGGATAATGTTCATAATTTGTTTCATAATGTTTTATAATACTTTTGGTGGTCATGATTATTATATTTTTGTTCATACCTTTTTAATGAATATTTAATTTTGTAGATAGGTACAAAAAAAATAATTTTTAAATGTTTCAATGTGTTTTGTTAATTAATTACAATTTATTTTATTTAGTATAATATAGAAATTCCGTTTTACTTAATTAACAAAAAATAATTAAAGATTTGAATTTACTGCAATATATAGCTAAACTGTAAATCGACATAACAAATCATATAATAAATATATAACATACATATAATAATCATATAGGTAAAAAATAGGTACAGATATTAATTGTTATATAATTTGGTTTTTTTTTACAGACAACTCTTAAAATTCTTAAAAAATGGAGTCCAACCACAACTATAAATATGGTGGTAAATCCGTTTTTGCTCAAGTAAGTTATTTTTTAATAAATTATAATTATAAATTAATTAAATATACTGTACAAATGATTGATGAAGTAATATTAATTTCAGTATGTATAATATTTATACACAAAATTGAAAATTAAATAATTAATTTAAAAATTTTTCAACTGACCTTGTTAATATTGATTTTTTGTTTAAATAGATAACTTAAATATTTTAATCCGGTTTAAGTTAACACGTATCAATGAGATGAAATATTCTTGCGAGTCCCATCATATATATATTTTATTTTTTTTTAATCAAAATTCAAATATTACGTATTACCGTCATTTTTATATGTTTTTAATATGACCTTATAAAATCATTTGTAATAATAATTTTTGTTACATTTGTAGATACGAGTATATACTTAAAATATAAAAAATTACATATACATTTTATGTAATATATACCTATTTTATTATTTTTATTTTCGAACAAATTATAAGTAGTTTTATAAATATTATACATGAATTTCCATTTGATTTAGGAATTATCTGTCATATTAAATAATGTTTTGAATTAAAGATAAAAATCAAGTCTATAAATTGACTAACAAAATTAGTTAAATATTAATTAAAATTTGTATAATTTTAAAATAACTTAAAAACTAATACTTTCATATCTATTCAAACATTAAAGAGTAGTAATATTTATAAAATAGTAAAAATTGGTAGATTGATTTTATTACTCTTTGTTGTATTACTTGAAAAATTAAAATAAACTCTTAACCTAGAATTAAGTTTCTATTTTTTTTTTTTTTTTATTTTATAATTTAATGATTGGAATTTTTTTATCAACTGTTAATTTTTTTATTGCAATAGTTCTTGATGAATTTTACTTCACTAACTCAAGTTGTTTTTTTTCATTAACTTTCCATTAAGTACTAATTTTACAGATTTATTGGTTTACCTAATTTTTATTTATCAGTTATATAATCAATAATTAAATTATTATTACTTACTTCTTATTTACGTTTATCTTACCTAATATTATACTCATAAATTGTAACGTTCGTTTACAATATTAAAAATACCAAATGGTAGTTTGATGTTAATCCAATAATATTAACTTAGGATAATTCGTATTAACTCTGCCTGTATATATGCTACCTGTTATACAATTTAAATTATAACCCGTCCAGTTTATCTGCGCCCTCTTCGACGTCACACATTTCACCAGATCAGGGGTTAAAAAATATTATTTGAATAATGTTTGATAGCTACAATGTGCAACTTTTATATTATTATGGATATTATTGGTTAATCAGTATATTGCCGAGAGTATTCCATAGAGATAACCTACAAAAATGTATGTAGACAACACATCTGTGCTTCCGCAATTTTAATAAACCCTACAAATTTAAAAAAGCCGGTCAGTAGGTTGTGGAAGCACTTCGCTCGTCGGGTGTCAGTATTGGTGGATGCACTTCGCTACTGGGCAGGGTACTTTTGGTGGATGTATTGAATTTGAAAGCAATGATAA
>JAIPRL010004506.1:0-37626 GCA_025469235.1 Pemphigus obesinymphae | reverse complement strand
CATGCGCGTGCGTAATATTATGTTTAGCCGGCCCGTCGCTGTCGACCACGGTAATTATTTTTGTTATCGCTATTTATGCGGGGCTTACACACACTAATATTAATTTACACACGCACACACATACACGACATTTTCACATTGTTCAAAAATTGCCTATACAATAACCCCTTAAAACACGCCCGCAGAGAGCCGCCTTAAGAGGATGCAGCATAAGGGGTTCAGTATAGGCAATTTTTATGAAATTTATTGAAAAACAAAAATCTTAAAATTAAAAAATTATAAATATATTTTAAAAGTAATTTAAAAATAGTTCTATGTCAGTACTAATTTTTATTATTATGTAATCACATGCCAATGATATAATTTATTATATTTAAATATAATTAATTTAAATAATAGAGGATTTTTGAATACGTTTAGACAAACAAAACATTTGTGCAAAATTAAAGATGAGAAAGTTACTTGTGCTTTCACCAGATAGAATTAAAAATAAATTAATATACAGCTTTTTATGAAGACTGGAAATTAATAAAAAATCTTTTTTACAATTAACTGTAATTTATTTAAAAATAATCATCTGGTGAAAATATAGAAAACATCATAAGGAACTCAGAACTTTTTTGAAAATGAAAACTATTTGAACACCATTCATTCATGGAGATATAGAGACCATTTTAGGGTTTAATAAATCTATGTGTTGCGTTCTCTTAAGAGGACATGATAACCCCTAACTTCTAGTGCAAAAACATGTCTGCACAGAATAATGGTTTCACAGTGGTTTAAGAATAAAGAATAAAAACACCTATTATATCATCAAAAGTTAAGAAAATTTTGAAGGGAATGTCATATCCTTTTTTTATTAAATAATGTTTATAAAAATTTTTTTTAAAAAAAGTTACAGCTGTTTAAAAATAAAAAAAGATTTTTTAATGTTAGATTGTATCCTAAACTAAATATTAAGTTGGTGAAAAGAACGATATGACATTCCCTTTAACTTTTGATTTTATATTAAGTGTTTTTGTTCTTAAACCACTAGAAAACAAGTAATCGTAAATTTGAGCAGGCATGTTTTTTCCAACAAATATCACAAATTGAACAACAAAAAATGGTATTGACAAGAGACTAATTTTTAATTAGTTTTAAAAAATATTTAAATATATTGAAATTGTTGGGATTTTATTTTTCTTAATATTCCATAAAAATTGCCTATACAAAACACCGTGAAAATTTGGTGTATGATGTCCTCTTAACATAATAAAATTAAAAATACAACTGACTCTAACTTGGTCAATATTTTATAAATTTTAATTTTTCTTTATAAAAATAAGACAAGCAAAATGATTAGCTTAAAATTTTAAAAAACTCAATCATATAAAATATATTTTTTTGTTCTGAAACTCATGTCATTATATTAAAACTGTAATTTTATATATTATAAACTATCAAAAAACATTAGTTTGCTGCAGAGGTACTAAGATATCAGTTATTAAAGAATATTAAAAAAAAAAGTGTATAAAGGATAAGTTAAACGAAGAAGTTAATTGACTTTAATGCTAGTTACCAATTATTTAACAAAAGATAAACCAAGACAATTAAACGGTCAACACTTTAAAGATGAACTATATATTATTTCATATAACATAAAGATATATATATTTATGTTTCAGATTTTGTGCAGTCTATAGAACGTGAAAATGAATAGAAGAATTTGTATATGTTGATACATTTTTATACTGATGCTCAGTTTGCAGTTTGATTTAGTAATAAAATATAAAATGAAAATCAAATTCTAGAGGAATGTTAACTGGTTTTGTGGATACTACAGGTACAGTAGTAAAAAAAAGTAAATTAAGATAGCAAGAGTTCTTTACTACGGCATGGTGGTACAAGCATCTTTACCTGACAATTCTAATATCACGTGTCCTATATTAAAAATGATAAGTTCATTACACAATATTGTTGCAATTTTCCCATGGATTATATCTTTCAAAGCATTCGTTATAAAAAGTAAATAGAGTTAGTCTTTGTTCACTAATGTAATAACCGACTTGTGCAAATGTAAAAGTGCAAATGCATTCGTCGAGTTTAGGGTGGAATGAATTTATATCCTTTTTCATTACCTAAATTGGTGTTATGATATTTTGTTTGAAAATTAAGATGGTTTAAATATGACCATTATAAATATTTGTGTAAATCATTATATTAAGATAATAATAAATCATATATACTTTAATCCATGTGGTGAAACTGTTAAAAGTGTACAAAAGAAAATTATGAATAACTCTGTAATCAATTGGATTTGCTTATTGTTTAATAAGGAGATTATGGAGGATATTATGCAGTACTTTATCTGGTTTACAGTTGTATTGTTGGCTAAAAATTATGGTGATGAGATGTGCATTTGATAAGTGTAAAGATTATTGTTGACTATTGAGTTGTGATTGAGTTGAATGATGACGGTTAGAGTAATATTAATAAAGATGTGTGTGAAATACTAATGGGGAAATGTTTGATGTATTATAATTTTGTAAATATAAAAGAAAAAATCTAAATTGGAGATTTTTAGTACCATAGATTAGGCTGAAACAAATAAATATATTAATGTGGAGTATTTGGATAGTTATATTCTCAAGTGTATGTCATTCATACTTCTCTGGACACCATTAATGAACTTTAAAGTCTATATTAGTGTTTCGGCATGACAATGCTATTGTATGACCCACAAAATTTTTTAAAAAACTTGTAATTTGTTTTAAAAATTTTGGATATAGTAATATCCTATTAACTATTTAGGCCAGTCATGGCCAATAGTTTATGGTATGGGATGAGATGGTGAATAGTGTGTAAAGAATATAATGCTTAAAAGTTTACATTTATTATATTATTTGATATACTTTTTTAAATATTTAGCTGTTTTTTGAAATCATAAACAAAAAACAATTTTATTATTAAGCAAGGGAATTTTGTTTTTAATTTAATAATACCTCTTAATAAAAATAAATTGAATAGATAATGATATATACCTATAGGCTATAGGTGTATAAATTAGATTATTATGGGGAATTACATAAAAGTTTGTATTATATAATAAAATAAAAATGTAGGAACATTGAAATATATTATCCTTTTTTGCACTGTGGTGAAGATCAATTTTTAAAGAGATTAGATAGATAGAATTTTTAAATTGATAATTTAAATAGGATAAATAATTTATTATTATCGTGTTTACATTTTTTGTAGATTGATTGATGTTTAAGACTAAGGTACATAAATATTAAATACCTATTACCTAATTGTTATTTATTGCGTTAATATAATAACGGTTTAAATATCTTTGAGTATAATTTGGAAGTAAAATTAAATACATAAATTATATTATAATCATAAAATGTTTATAGCAACAATTTTATACAGACTCTTGGGTAGGTACTTGGCCAACAAAAATAATACAATTTTAATAATAATTTCCATTGTAGGCAATAATATTAAATTATAAGGCCACTGTTTGCTAAAATCAAAATAAATAGCCATCGTTTATATTTACGAAAAATTATATTATTATATTGTGTTTTTTTTTTCCAATAATATTTGGAGAATAGAGTCCTTGGGACGGGAAAATAATAAAACTTTCCATTTCATTATGGAAATTTAGTTTTATTTTTTATGTAAATTCAAACGAGTGAAATTATTTGCTAAATGTTTCCATGCAAAAAAAAAAAAAAAAAAAAAAACGCAGTATATTTTACTATTAAAATAGTCCAAAATATATAATTCATTAGAGGCTACAAAAAACGTTTGACCGTTTTAATTTTTATTATTTTTGAGATTTCATAAAATATATATATAATAATACAATATTAATCGAGTAGTAATTTATTGGCTGGCCTTTATATTGAACGTGTAGATATTTGTCTTAATCGAATTGGATCGACTGTACAGGTATACATGTAGAACATTTGAAATATGAAATACCTAAAAAATTCTAATTTTAAATAATATATAAATTGTTTGAATATACGTATTTAAATACATTTTTAAGTATTTTGAATCAAGGAATGGAACTTTGATTTATCAAAAGGTAATACATTTTCTTATCATTATAACACTTATTATTTAGGTAATACCTATTTATCATCATTTTTTTTTTTTGTTCGTTTGAATTACATATTGTAGCTGCCTATTATAAATCTGAATATTTAATTAAATTGTGCATTATAATATAATATATTCTGTGACGAGTCCGTATTTAAGTACCTAGGTACCTATTTAAGTCTGACCCACTGATTTACAGAGCAGGTAGGTATGTACGGACGGATGCAAAAGCCCATAAAATAATCGCACGGATCATAATATTTTGGAATATAAATATTCGGATCATAGGCGTCCGCATGGGGACAGAAAAGGCAGCATATGCTGCCCCTGAACCTTTTTTCGTGCTGCAGCAGCCGCCAAATATTGAATTGTGGGCCTTTGTAAATTTAACTTCATAAAATTATATTAACACAACATATAATATATATTAGTTGAGAATATATTGGTATTTTTCTTAGTAAATAATAATTTATTAGATTATAATAGAAAAAGCTATATATAATTAAATATTTATATAATTACCATTGTAAAAAGCAAACTTAGAAGTACCATTACACAGGATACATTAAATGCATTATTATTTGTATTTGTCGAACAAGAATTAACTTCTGAGATATAATGCAGATTAGCATTATAAATTTATCCATAAAAATTTAGTTTTTGTTATTATCTACTTTATAAAGTTATGTATTTGATTATTTGTTAGTTTGTTACCCTATACAATTTTAATTTTAATACCTAAAATAAAGTATCTAGATGAGATTATGGGCCAGATTTGATGGAAAACCTTGAAAATGGAGCGGATTAATCTAATGCTGTCCCTGAAACTAGAGTCTGCGCACGCCTATGATTTGGTCTGTAATATCACGGACCTTAATTTTACGGAAGATTCAACACCGTAAACTCCCGGACCATAATCTTCCGAAAGTAGAAATACAGAAACCGTAAAATCCCGGACTGTAAAAATCAGGAATTTATAACATGATATTAGCGCTACCATGAAAAGTATACTCTTATTAGCGACTAGATTTCAGAAACACTGTATTTGCACATGGATCGCATTCTAGTGGTGTATGTTAAAAGGATGTCAGCAGGGTCATTTTTAAAGGGTTATGTATAGGAAATTTTTAAAAAATTGAATGAAAATAAAAATTTACAAATTAAAATAATTTAAGTATATTTTTAAAGTAATCTAAAAGTAGCCCCATACTAGTTTTACTTTTTATTGTTGTGTAATTACGATATTTTTAAAAAAACATGTTTTCGTACTTCCAATAGTAAACATTGTATAATTGTTGTATGTTAACAATTTTGATACTAATATAAAGATGAAAACATAAGCTATGATCATACATCATCATTTTGGGATTAATTAATTCTACCATTTTCTATATACTGTTGACAAAGATAAAAAAAGTTTGATTTTAAAACTATATATTAACTGAAATTTCAAATAAAATTAAAAAATTTGGTGTACGATTATAGTTTAATTTTTCACTCTTCTTTTGGTACCAAAATAGTTATTCCACGATATTTCTACAATGCATAGTATTTGAACTACATGCATGTGTTTTCCATTGGATTTAGATTTTTTCCGACATCCTCTTAATTATTAAAATCTGACAAGTAATTAACATAATATCCATTATCTACATTATCTTCTATTATCCACTGGTCTATACTACAGGTACTGCTGTACTAAAAAAATGAAACTTCTATACCTAAGCCTGAAGCTGCAAAATCGAAACTGGTTTTAAGCACGAAACCATAAACCCGAAATTTTTCAACCAGTTTTGACTCCCTCGTTTAAAACAAACAAAAGTACGATTTTACAAGGGTTCCGGTAATCGAATACTTATTATACACCGTACATATATGTGTATATCTGTAAACTTCAAATTGTTATATAACTTCAAAACTAAGTTCGACCGATAATTTTCACCATATATTTTTCTTCCGGTCATTTAGGAATGTTTCAATTAATTTTGTTACTAAATTTTAATCAGATATATAAAAAAAAAAAAGTTAAAACTTGACGTAATTATTAATAGATACTTGAGTATTTCGAATAATATAATATGGTTATTTTATATAATATATATTTATTTATTTTCCTATATCAATATTCTGTATCAACGTGGCTTTTAACAAATTAAAAAATACCTATTTTCAGGACTTGAATCAAATAGAATCAATGAACAGTTTTTTTGCATTTAAAAATAGTTCAGAAACAGAAAATATTGCTTGCACTAAATTAAAATTAATTTATCATGGTATAAAACACCATCATAGTTATTTATCTCAAGACTGAGGTAATAAACTATTAATGAATTATTTTTTGGATTCAACACTAGTTTCTAAAATTCATTGTGTCGTACTAAAATTACTGCTTTAGTACAAAATGTATTAGGTCCATATTCAATAGAATTAGTTTAGAAATAGCTAAAATACATATTTTTCTATCGCAACTGATGCATCGAATAAGGGGAATAAAAAGTTTTTCCTTGTTGCTATTAGATTCTCTGACAAAAATATTGGTACATGTACACATACTTCGGATTTTTATGAAAATGCAGATGAGACCTCTCTATTCGTTGGTAGCTGTTTAATAGAGTGTCTTGAAAAAAATAATATAACTCCAAAAAAACTTGTTTCATGTGGAGCCGATAATTGTTCAGTTAATTATGGCAAAAATAAATCTGTTTTTGTTTATTTAAGATATCAATTAAATTTACTACATTTAATTGGTTTAATTATTTGATTTCAATGTTAAAATTGGAAAAATTAAGTATAAAAATTAAAACGGTCCTTTTCAGGACCAAAAAATTATATATTAAGATTATACCTGATACATATGTAATAACACTATATAGGTATATAAAATATATCTATATATAATTATATAATATAATCATACAATATAATCAATTGAACATAATTTCGTTGTATATTGAATTATAAATAAATATTGTATATCATATTGTCAAGTGACTGTTGGACATTATTTTAAGTTTATACACAAAAAAAATTAAATTTAGAGTTTTTCGATATTTTGACCTTTTGTCATGACCCAAAAGATAATATTTTCCGAGGAGAGGGTCGAAAATCTAAAAAATCAAAAATCTGACTGCAGAATGTTATTCTGGGGCCCTTTACGAATAAAAATTGTATTTGGAGTTTTTCGATATTTAAAAAATGCATGTTTTGCTCTAAAATATGTTATATATGTGTGTATTTGGTAGGTAGGTATTATATATATTAGGTATACCTACCTAATATAGGAAATTCTCCAAGGGGAGGATCAAATAATGCAATAATCAAAAATCGAACTGTTTCAATCTAATTGTTCTATTGCACTAAAATGTAATAGAAATTTTTTTTGATATTTCAACATTTTTAATGAGTATTTAACTTTAAAAATGCAATATAACTTATATTAAACTCGTATTGAATATTGGCAGTTGGTGTTAACGTTTTGATCATACCTTGTGATTTACACTTTGATATGGACTTATAATTTTTTCAATATTATAGAGATGACCCAAAAGCCAGAGTTCAACTTAAGTTAATTTATATTACATACTGTCGTTAGTCGTCAAACGGAAATATAAATAAATAGTAATAAGGATACTGTGTATACTGTGAACGTGGAATGAAACACATATACCTCATGGTGAACAGAACTATCGCACATACAACATTGTTTTCAAAATGAAAATATTAATAATAATATTGATAACAATAAAAATTATTGATCACTCGTTTTCAACATAGATATAACGATAAAATCGGAAAAAGTCGAAAAAAATTCCTATTTTTTGGTATATACACAAACGTTTTGAATTGATACGTTATAATATTGTCGCCTCCATCTGCATGAATGTGTCATAATATTTACCACTGGCCGTCATAATTGTTTAGATAACAAGCGTACAAAAAATGGCAGATATGAGAATGTTAAGATGGATGAATGGAGTGACTAGCGAGGACAAGATAAGAAATGAATATATGAGTGGTAGTATAGGAGTTGGTATAATAGCAGTTAATATTGGAAAAAATGAGGTAGAATAGATTTGAGATGGCTAGGGCATATTTTAAAGATAGAAGAGACAGAGGCAAAGGCGTGCGCAGACATTTTTCACAGGTGGTGTATTTCTTTTTTGTCATTCGTGTTATTACCCAGGGTAATAAAAAAAAAGTTAATTCGATCATTTTCCAATCTTAGTACTACCTCCTCCCCCCTTGTCACCACCAAAACTTTTAATTTTTTACGATAAACTTGAGATCACAGGTGGTGCCCGAACACACACTGTTCCATCCATGCGGCCATACGCACTTCTACGCACAATGTATTCAGTAAGAATAGTAAAGGGAATATATGTTGTAGGAAAGATGGGAAAAGGAAGACCAAAATAGTGGTGGGAGATGTAATAGAGAGTGATATATGGCGGGAGGGTAGTTAACCTTTAGTTAACTCTCCCCTTATATATTCACCTGATTTCTTGATAAAAATCCTCTGTTTGAATATCTAATATACCTAATAAATATGTGTAATATGTTTTTGAATATATTGTTTATATATATAATAATATATTCAATATAATTAATATATTCACTGAAATATCGAATAAAAGAAGACCAACAGGATATATAAATATTTAAACGGATGGAATTTCTAAATAACGAGTCATACGTAGGACAATAGATGGTGGATAAGAGAAAACATACACACATATGGTACCCTTGGAACTCGGTCAATAAAGGGAAAAAAAAGGTTCGCCACAATATATATAACAATATATACACAGATCCCAATGTTAGTTAAAATTTAAAGATCATGGATTGTATCCAGATGATCATATTATTATATTGTACCGGGTAGGTTGTATATAATGTCATGGGGTCCGATTAAACACAAACGCATATTTGGTACAAAACGGTCGGACGGGTACTTCATTATTGTGAAAAAAAACCTTCATAAATAATTCAATGCAGATGGGTACATGTGTAATATCTTTTCTCGAATTCAATGGAAACGAAAACGTGTTTGCTGCAATAGATATGGGTTTATATGAAAACCGAGGGTGGCCTATTCAGTTTGAATTCATTAAACCACATGTTATATATTAGTCACGTATTTTTAAACATAATTCTACCTATTTATAAATGCACAAGGCTGGACAAGTACATTTTTTTTTTTAAAAGAATTTTAAAATTAATTGACTTTTACCATCTGTACTCGAATATTTTTACATTTATCTGGAAACTACTTTTCGACCAGAATACATTGATCCAATCATTTCGTGTGTTTCCGTTTTCCAGCAGCAAATGTTATCACGATAAAACTTTGAAGTGGTCATTATTTTTCGATGTTTGAACTTTTTTTCATATATGTTCTTTTATAAATTAATTGTTTTTTAATTGATTGAATTAGTAGAGGAGGGTTAACGAATTGAACTCACTCCTCATAGACATGTTATTTTAGATAACCCATAATTTTTAATTTTTTTTTTGCAATTGATCTCTTAGTTTTACGACGGTCCTGGTTATAACAGAGTTTGTATTGATTAATTATTTCATCTACCAAAATCCAGACTCATTTGAGGTCAGTCAAATCCTCTCTAAGAATTTTTCAATCGGTGTCATTAGGTACCAAGTACCTATACGAGTACATAATGTTATCGAAATATTTAATTTCGATTAATTATAAACCTATACAACAGTACCTATCTATTAATCATTTCAGTGATGTAGGTATATTAGGTATCTTGCACTAAATTTATTTTAAATAAAACCGAAATATAAATTCATTTTGAGAATTATTTTTGCTTTTTATTAGTACTTTAAGCCCTCCCGTTTTAAAAATCTAGTGTACATACTGCTATTGCTATATATCATGTTTTATCTATCATATATGGTATGTATGTACCTACTAATTATAAATAATAAGTACATAGTATCCAGTATCTATATATATAACTAACGATACTTTTTATAGACATGAAATTACAGAATACCTTTACTACGGACGTAAGATATTTTAGGGTGGGCCCTGGTCTAACAACCATCCAAATCTAAATTAAATATATTATGGTAGTTTATTTTTAAAATGCAAAAATATAAATTTAAGATTAAAGATCATAGATTTCAAGTTCATAGATTAATTTCTTTTCCGATATTCGATCCCATTTTCATGCTGAAATATACATTTCGAAAAATTGTAACGGATAATATAAAAATTGAAATAGGTATTAAAAAAATTTTAATTTACTGAGTTTCGAGATTTTTTTGAAATAACTAGAATAACGTTTAATTAACAATTAACATTGTATTAAAAATTCAGGTTTATAAACCTAAAATTAATCCTTTATGATAATAAAGTTTAAAATTGGGGGAAAATAAAAGTTTGTATTTATATATACTTTATGTGAATATTTCAAGACTTTATGCAGTGTCGGATCTAGGGGGGGGGGGCGAACGGGGCACTTGCCCCGGGCGCCATTATGATGGGGCGCAAAATGTAAAAATATTTAAACTTTTCTTCCCGTTTTTGATCCCATTGATCACTTAATTTTTAATTTTTTTTTTTGCTTATTAAAATTTAAAAAGGGGCGCTACAATTATTTTTTGCCCCGGGCGACAAATTCTCTAGACCGGCACTGACTTTATGACTATTGTTTACGGAATTACAAAGGTAAAACCATATTTGATTTTAACAAAATCATGCTTTTATCATTTTTCTTTAGTTTTTGGTTGTTTTTTCTTTTGCATTTATCAAAAAATTAAAAATTCGAAAAATTACCTTTTAAAATACCAATTAGTTCCATTTAGCTACCGAAAAATGGTGTTGCATTTACTGATTAGAGCTTCTATGTTTATAGAATTTTTGGGTATAGACATAAAAAATGTACTTGAAAACTAAACTAAAAGCACATCATTGTAAAACCAATATATTCTTCGGTTCGCTCAGTCTAAATAATTTTTAACTGTCGATTTTTTAACTATAATTTTATAATTTTTATACGACCAACCTAAAATTTGTTTAGTTCTTAAAATTTAAAATTTAAATTTTTTGGACATAAATACCTCAAAATCTATCATTTGTCGAAAAATTTTGAATGCTTATAAAAAATTACAACAAACGATTTTTATACTTTTTGAACATAATTAGAACAATACATATTTTACCTTGTATTCATTTTTCAGGTCCTTAAACCTAAAAGTAACCCTTTTATAAACTAATTATCTCAACATTTATCATTGTTATAAATACCCCAAAATTGAGAAAATTTTTACATGCATTTTGTATTTAAATATGTTTTTGATGTAAATTACAGTTGATTTACTTTAGTTGATTGTTCACGAAAAAACTATAATTGATTTTGCTGAAATCGTGTTTTTACCGTTTTTATGTACCTACTTATTCGTTTGATTTTTTTTACGCATTAAAAAAAACTGTTGGGAAATCTAAGTATGACCTTTTTAAGGTACCAATAAGGTGCAGTTTCCTACTGGAGAAAGGGGCTTTATGTAATTTTTCCCCCGATATTTGAACACATTTCGTACCGAATTAACACGTGTGGTCGAAAAATTGAAGTGGGTATTATAAAGAATGATTGAAATGGCTATTAAAAAAAAATTGTGTTTAACGATTTTTGTTCGTTGATTTCTTCGTTTCTTGTGTAGTATAATACGAGTATTATATATGGTTTTCTACATACCTTTGAAAAATATGCCCTAATATTCTATCACCAATAAATGTAGGTATGATAAAATTAATGTGTTGGACAAACAATAATGGTTACCTATTAGTCTTTAATTAAAATTTTTCTATTTATTCGACAGAATGTAAAATGAAAGTAATAAAATAGGTATGTAGGTACTAATGCCTTATACGATATATACCTAACTTATTTGGCTTATACACACATAGCTTATTTGGTTACAGAAATGTATGTAGTATTATATTTCCGTCCAACAATATAGGTAACAGTGTTACCGTGTACCTATTTATGATAGGTACCTATTTCATTTTAATTAAATTTTATATTTTGTTGAAACAATAGAAAAGTACTTAAGGACTAATGATTAGTTAATATGTTCTGTCCGAAAAACACGTTTTCCATTAAATGCAGGTATACCTATATAGGTATAGGTACCTACTATCTACATACATTTAACGTGACGTATTTTATATGTCGAAATTCCAAATATAAATTAAAAGTAAAAGTGATTAGGTAGGTACGTCTCCAACCACACTTTTCACTCTGATCATAAATAACCATACATTACCGAAGTAGCCAAATTTCACTACAAACGTTTCAATAAACGCCTCGATAATTTAATTAACCAAAAAAATCTTCTTATTTCCGAAATCGCACCCAATACAATCCCAGGCAATACAATTAAAAGACTAAAAATACAGTGGTGTCAAGACCTGCTAATTTAACCATATTTATAAATAATATTACGAGTACATATGAATCATTGTTCTTATTGTTCCTCTTGTAACTGATTATTTAAAAAAATTTAAAAATCAGGTAGATACCTACTTATACCTAACCTACTATATACCTACTTATATACATGTAATATTATTATTTTATACGGGAATACGATCTTATACCCATGTATTTGTTTTATTTTCTTTCCCATATGCATTTTAGAATTTCAGCGCTATAGGTATACGTCGTGTACCTAATTAATTAAAATATAGCTAATAATTATTATTATACACTCATTATACTCTATATAGTATATAGTACCTACTAATAAAGGGAATAATTTATAGTTTAGAACTCATATGTATATATATATTATACATACATAATATGATATATAATACAATATATGATTATAAAATTGCGTTTAGAAACACGTAATATAATATTATACTCGAACTATTTCCATAACTTTTTTTTGTTTGTTTGAGGAATCAGGCTCGATTTGAATATACCTGGTACAGTTAAAAAATTGTTCTAATAATCAACTATACTATAATTATAAGACTTTATTTAAGAACTTAACTTTAGAATTGTTTTAGTCATGTTCGTGTTTCGTGGATTACTTATCATTTATTATAAATATTAACCATCGTTTGGATTTCCGGAGTAATTGATAAAACTTTTCTACTCGTACCTACTTTACTCTACTCTATCATCGATTCTACTTTAACTATGAATATTCGAACGTATCTCAGCACCAGAAATGTATGTTATCATCATTAACTGAAAACATGACATGTATAATATGTCAACTAAACAGGCGTAAACAGATATTTGTTACAAGGATATCTGTTTAAAGCATTAAAAAATTAATTATTGAATAAATTATGAATGATACAAGTTAAAAATATAGGAAATTTAGTGAAGTTAAATTTTGTCAACATTCACAATAATTTAGGGTTTGTCCTAGTCCTAGGCACCTTCTCCCATTGACGGTATTCCAACGGAAAGTATCGGGAGGAGGTGGTGAGTATTTCCGGTCTTAGGGGGGAAGGGTGGATAAATATCTAGTATCTACTACCTAGCTCGACAATAATATATTATATTATATTATATTATATTTTATATACATACAAATACCTACCTAGGTATAATAAATAATATTATATACCCAATATTATTTTTTACCCATAAAGGTTTCTATATTGTACCTGAAAAAACCCGAGCCCAAGACCATTTATGATGTCGACCGTAATAATGTTATTTTGTGTTCAATGGTTATGGGTATATTATACAAAATAATTTACGAGTATACGATGCACACAAACAAGGGAAAGAACCCGAAATGTGGTGACGCCGATAATTTATAATAATACGTTTATATGCGTTGTTCGAGAAATCTCTTTTAAAGATATAGGATCACTAACAAGCGGTCTCACAGTTCGGCCTATGGACAATAAATTATCCCGAAAAAAAAAACCCGTCTGTTGATTTTTTCAGTTAGACATTCCGATGGATGCGATGAAAAATCCGTACACCATATAATATTGTATACGAGCATGCTTGAATTCTATACCCATACACGTATCTGTAAAAATGTATATTTTTTTACGTGAATATACGTTTTAAAATTCGTTAATACTTGGAGTGGTCATTCCATAAATGCGAGCGACACGATTGATGTTCAGATTAAAATGGCTAGTAATGAGATTAATGAAAGGCATTGTTGGTTAGGTTATGGTGTAAACGGATAAAAAAATTAGACACGACATCTACAGAAAAGGGGATGCTTTCATGCATTTGGCTCACGAAATAGTTAAGATATATATACCTATCCGGTTTTATTATTTTCATAATATTTCATTTAACTACTTATAGAAAGACACGAAGGGAATGTGAGCTTCAGACAATTCTCGTGATTTTTGCAACAGATCTAATGCGAAAACAAGACATTTTGCTACTCATCGGATAAATGATGTATTTCATATATTATATTATGATCTTAAAATCTATTCCATTACATAATGTTTACAATTCTCTGTAAAATCAAATACTCTCGTGATTACGTGGGGGCACAATTACTATTATATTTATTATAACGTAACATATTTTCCTATTTCTTTATCTACATGAAGATTCAAAATGCCACTGAATGGCATCTGGCACAAGCGCCGTCCCTAGGATGGGGCGAGAGAGGCCTACGCCCCGAACACGGCACCTTATATCATAATTTCGTGTCCTGTGCATTTTTAACTTTTAAAATATACCTATAGATTTTAATAAAGAAAAATATAATTAATATATTTGTTGCCGCTGTATTTTATTAGTGTTTTAAATTTGTAAGAAAGCCATAGGTGAAACAGTGACTGTTTTTCTACATGAATGTGTAAATAAAAAAAATTGAATTGATATATATATGTTATGATATTATCTTGATTTTACCACGGAAACATCTAATATTGTCTTATCATTAGAATTCCGTTAGTCAAAGTTAACTTAATGGATAATAACGCCAATTGCAATATAAATTATTTATGAAATTATGGAAAATAAAACCGCTAAAATCCAAGGTGTGGACGATCCACCCATCGCTCCCCCTTATATATGTCTCTCAATTTATAAATGGATTAAAATATAAATTGCACTGTAATATTATATAAATATTAAACAATACTGCCAAGCAGGACTATGATTGTTTCTAAGGACCCTTAAAAATTTTATGCTATACGCCCCCAAAAACTATAGGGATGACCTTGTCTGACGCAGATTAATACAATATGGACACGAGCAACAAGTAAATAATACCCGTATACGCACGTTCTTGTGATGTCAAACCCCATGGCCAAGTATTACGACCACCCAAGTGAATTTGTCCGTGTATAAGTACCTACCTGAAATATATATATATACATTATGTACGTATAATGGATGTATTGACATAAAGTCCCTTTTTCATTTTTCATTATCAGACACATACCCAACTAAACATTTATGTTTTAAAATATTGCATGTAATATTATGTACTATGATATGTGTTAACCTTTGGGTTTGTTGTAAAAATATCAGATGCGTCTGCTTATAAGGAGTATTTGTAGATTATTCTCTACAATGGGTTATCTACACCAGTATACAATTTATATTCTTTATATTATAATGGATAAGAATATGCAATAAAATATAACATCCTTGTTACATTTTCATCAATTCTAATATTACAGTAAATATACCATTACACAATTTATAGACGAGATAATTTAAATTTTATAAATAGATATATCTATTTGTATATCCCAATAATATAATATAATACAACGTCCGTGAAGTTGGTCCTCCCACCTTCTCCTAGAAAGTTCAAAACTTCACAGATATTTTGCAATAAATTTGCTAGAATTTGCTCGGCAATTTTTAGAATTTGCATACCCATGGTTTTCCGCCAAAATTGATTTTAAGGGTGGGGGGCCAACTTCACGACAGCCCCCCACTTTGACCTAGGGACTTCAAACTTTCACAGATATTCACGGACGTTATAATACAGATGTATTTCTCTTTAAAGTTAAAACTCGGGAAAAAAATGACGCTTTAACATAGATAATGATATATGTGTAAAATACGTTTTTTGAGTTTTTTGTATGCTTTCTGTGAAGAAGTAAATCTACAATATTTCCGTATTTTATTAATATGATTTTGAATATGTACCAAAGATAAGTAAGAACATATTGACATATTTCATACTAGATTGTCTTGTTAACGTATTTCAAATATTAGAGTGCATTTTATTATTTTGTGTTATGCCGTACGCGTAAATCAGAAAAATTGACAATTACAACAAAGTTAGCCTCCAATGGGACTCGAAAGTCCACGACTCCAAAATTAAGATTTTGTTTTACATGCGATTCATCATAATATGATAGTATTATATTATAATGCGATAAGCATTTGTTTACATCCGATTCATTAGTTTAAGTTGTGAATGTAGAACCATGGGAAATAAACTTAAAAACCGATAAACCTATACATATTTATACTTTTTACTACCTTTCAGAGTATCGCCAAAACAAAGAAGTAAAGTATAAAATTTAATTCACCAAATGATGAAAACAGGGATGATCGAGTCGAGTAAATGAAATTACGTAGCACAAGTTTTTTTAATACCTAATGAGGAAAAAGACGAAAATAGATTTTTGGTGGATTATAGGAAATTAAATAACAAATCTATAAGGGATAAACATCCTATTCCACTAGAATCTATTTAAAAGTTTGGAAGGTGCAAATTATTTTTAACTGTATAAATGGCACAAGAATATTTTCAATTACCAATAAAATAGGAAGAAGAGGATAAAACAGGATTTATATAACATACTTCGGTTTATATAATTTTAAAAGAATGCCACAAGGTTTTAAAAATTCAGGACCAATTTTTCAACGAATAATTAATAATTTATTTTAGGATTATTTGGATTACTTATATAGAACAATGATAGCCTATTTAGATGATATTTATGGTTTTGGTAATAATTTTGAGGAAGCAATACAAAGAATAGAACAAATTTTCATTATATTAGAAAAGACAGAATTAAAACTAAAACAAATAAATGCATATTTTTAGTTCAGAAATAGAATTAATAATAAAAAAAATTTCAAAAATCAACAAAAGTTAAAGATATATGAGCATTAATTGGGTTAACCAGTTATTATAGGAAATATATTGAACATATTACGAAAACTAAAAGTAGTTGAGAAAAATTTATCAACTACTGAATTAAAAATGGCTGCAGTTGTTTTCGCAGTAAATTATTTTAAAGAATATCTTATTGCTAGAAAGGCAACAGTTTTCAGTGACCATTCAAGCCTAAAATTTTATAAAACTATGATAAACACGTCTATTTGTATTACTAAATTTTTAGAATACGATTTAGAAGTTAAACACCACCCAGGCATTTGGAATACCGCAGCGGATTAACTTTCACGCTACCCAATAAATGTTTTAAAATTAGAAGGCATGTATATATTATTTTGGTTGTTATTAAATCAATATTAAAACAAATATTTGTACACTAGGTAATTTGCGTATTTACCAAAATAATTATTAAATATAGGTAATTAAAAATGCACTGTAGGCAGCTGCAATACATTGTTATATTCCCCACCTTATAATTTCAAACAAAATATGTCTGCGAAGTTTTTTTTTACAATAGAAATTAAGTTCATTAGTAATTAGTAATAATTTTGAGTTGGTAATTTTTGCCGAATAATTCTAAAATAATTAGTAAATAATTAGTTTTAAATTCCTGAAAAATTTTTTAAATACAACTAATATAGGTACCTATGTAGAAACATTATTCCTAAGTTGTTGTCAATGTTTCAGTTATATGTATGCTTTGTTTTTAAATAGTTAAACTTTGTTACATTACATTTTTTCCATATTTAAAATCTCATTTTAACAATTATTTGATTTAAATATATCTAAATCTATAATTTTGTCGAAAAAATTTAAATGGCTATTATAAAAAATTGTGATTAGAGTTTTTCGAGATTTTTTTGAATTTAATTAGAGAATTAATAATAAAATTGAGTTATCATTATACTAACTATAATGTATATTATTTGTTGTTAGTTCAAAAATTTGGTATGTGTTTTCACTAGTTTGTATAAAGATTGCTGATTTTCTAAACTCGATTTTCAACATTATTTTTTATCGATCTCTATTCTCTCGTATTTACTATAATTACTTTTAAATATATATTTCTTGAATTCGTTTATTTACCTATATTATAGAGAGTGGCGTACGAGGATATATTTATTGTAATTTCTACTTTTTATTGTATAATAATTTATTAGGGTACCTATACCTATATAAATTGCTACGATCTATATTAAAATAAAATATAAAATATGGAAGCATATTATATTTCATATAAATAATAAATATATTCAAAGTAGTGTAAAATCTATATGTTATGCACATAATAAATATTAATGATAATGAAACTCTTCCGCCATTAACTTGAGCATCGTATAATATTTGAATCCAATAAAATGCCTGTGAGTAGTTAGTGAGTAGTAGTTTTTTTTTTGAGGGGGGGGGAGGGGATAAGCAGAATTGATTTAAAAAAATAATATTCATTTTTCATGGGAAAAAAATGTATTAAATATTATAATTACAATACTAAAATATCCAATATACAATAGCATAGGTAACACTTTCTTATGGGACGTATTGTCCATGGATACATCTTAGAAAAATGTACAGAAAAAAATCCTCTTTAATGCAACATTTTTGGTGTTTTTTGTTATATTTTTTTTAATCAGATTTTTTCAGTGATAAAGACACAAAACTTTATTCTGAAAAATAATTATAAGTACTTGTTGATTATTTATGCAATGTCTTCTAAATAAGATAATAATATAATTATCATTGCCTTGCATTCCATGCATTATTAGATATAACATTTCAATTCATTTGTCACCTAATAATAATTTTACATTCTAAGCAAAGCTAGGGATCTTGGTATTTTTTTGTACAACTTTTTAATCAGAAGACTTAATTGACATATATTGCGTATTTTGATGAATCAGAAAGATTTATTAGTCAGGATTATCTTTACTTTTTAGATAAACGTGTAAAGAAAAAAAAGTATAGGACGTAACTGAAAAACAACGAAAAAACTGCCGGTCAATTCTTTGTATCTAACTATAAAAATAATCATAATGGTTCTAGTAATTTTTACTAAATATTTTGACAGAGTATGTATTTTTTACTGTTATTACTACTCTACCCAAAATCCTTTTATTAAAAGAAATGATTTTATAATTTCTCTCAAATTCTATACATCCACGAACCACCACCTGCAATATTGATCATGTTAAGTTTTAGCACCAAATTAGTTTCCAGTTACGAAATTATCTAAAATGTTATACCATTTTCCCTATAATCATTTTAGTAAAGAGATATCCGTGTTTGACATATATGTAATTTCTCATTTTTTTTATATTTGATAAAATAATGTCAAAAATTTAAATATGTGTTTCTACAGCCAAAAATATAAAATTTTATACAAATTTTCTTTTAAGTCTAACATTTCGAATGCAATATTGAATATTATACATTTAAGTGTAATATATTCAACGTTGAACTAATGTTGCACGTGATAATATGAATTATTCAAATATAAATTTCGTTGATATCTTATTTTCAGGTGAATTTGGTACAATAAAATTTGAGGCAGTGTTATTAAAAATATATATGTCCACTCATAAATAAGTAGCATTCTTATAATATATATATATAAATGATTAAATATATTATACAACATATCTATATAATGCATAATGTTGGAAATTGGATGCTCTTTAATTTGTATTGAGCTAAATAAAATATATAAAATCATTTAGTTGTGAAAAAATGTTGGGGCCTCTAAAATGTTTTCTATGTCCCTCCTCAAGAAAATTCTAAATACGTTACTGTTTAAGTTAAGTTCAAATATAAATTAAAATCAATACATAATATAGTAGGTATTTTCTTATATTTCCTTGGCGTAAATGATTTAATTTAGGTAATCCAAAATATTAAGAGCAATTTTAATGAAACATCGAATTAATAAATATTTTAATTCTGTATTTTTTTATAGTTTTATAGTAGGTACAGCGAATATAATATATATGTATAATATGCATGTTCGATTCTCTTGTATGTATACCATGAATGTGCACATGCACATATTATGCTGACGTGCTAAAACAAACAAAGAGAAATATAACTTTAAAATTAAACACAAAATCAAGCACTGAAATAATAAAACAATGTATATTAAAAATAATAGCACATGAAAAATATCTCTCGTCCTCAGAGGCGTTCTCGAGTACTTCTCGAGCCGCGAAAGAGTGACCAGACCACAATAATATTTTGGTTTTTATTAATCATAATAATTATAAAAGTTCAATCATAAACAATTTAGAATTTTACTGTAGTGGGATGACATTTTAGGTTTATTAATATTATTACAATAAAATATACGTATCAGCATAATATGTGTAATATACATTCATAGTAGGTATACATACGAGATATTCGAACATACATATTATACACACACACACACACACATATATATATATGTATATATTCTATATAGTTTTCACATACATACTATAGTTTTTAGAAATAATAATATAATATAATATGATATACAAGTATAATATATATATGTACCTATATATATAGTACAGTCATATATATATATATATATATTTTTTTTAGTGCTTTTATTTGCATAATAAAATAAAATAATAACAAACTAAACAAAAAAAGCTAATATAAATACTTGCGTTATATTAATTAAAACAGTCACCGTTTAGGATAAAGGAGATTATGTTGAAGATAACTGACTGAGAACGGGAATTAAGGAGTTGATATCAGAAGATGTATAACCCAGAGAGTGTAAAAAGGAAAGAAGGTTTAATTTAGGAGTGGATAGAGGAGGACAATCAAATATAGTTTATGGTGAAGGTCACATATGACTTCAGTGGTATGTAAGGTAACCAAAGGAGAAGAGTTAAGAGAGGTGAAAGGAGTGATTAGGAAGGAGATTATGTCCAAAACTTAGATGGGTAAAGGCAACTACTTGAGACCTGAAAAAGAAGAAATTTGAGGGGAGATGCTTCGATGCCAGGAAGCGTAGGATGGAGGAAGAGAAGACCATTCTTCCTGACAAGCATTCCAAATGAGCTAATTGTGTATTGGAAGAAGATCAGAATGTGAGATTTTAAAACGAAAAAAAAATTGAGAAACTGTTTATTGGAGCATGTAAGGCAGTCTGATGGTCTTTTATATTTTAAACAATACTTATACATGATATAGGTACATATTTTTATTCTCTATAAATAATAAAGTAATTATATTTAAACTTCACAATGATGGGTATACTGATGGGTACACTAATAGGTATAATTTAATAGTTTAATATTTAAGGAGCCATTAGTTGAACATTTGTTATTTATATATCTTTTTTTATTTAGGATAAATCACAATGAGTAAATTCTAGATAGTAATACTCTATATAGTATATTCGTATGTACAGACGTATATCTAAATAACTAATAATGTTTATAAATTATAGTATAAAAACGTGTATGTAAATTAGTCTTATACCTACACGTAGGTACACATTATTCCAATATAAAGTTCCTCGTAGTCTCGCTATCACGTAGAAATCAAATACCAGCTATAATATGTATGTATTTACCTGTATACACATTTTTGTCTTGAAAATTACTCAATATAATACGAAATAGATATGCGTGTTGCCGGTGAAAAATACTGATAAAGTAAAATCAAAAAATTCCAAGTCATAAAAAAGCATGTCTATGTTTTATAAATTATCAATATTTAACAATTTCACGTATTTTTATAATATTTGGCTAAAGGTTATGGCTATAGGTTATTATTTCTATTACATAATAAATTTTCAGAAGTATTTAACAAATATTTTCTAGAATTCAAAAGTGACCATTTTCTAATACATGGAAAATACGAGAATATTTTCTAAACAATAAAAATTATTTTTGAAAAAAATCTGTTTTTTTTTTTCCAGAAAAATCGAGAACATTTTTCTTTATCCCAAAATTGAAATATATCATATTATGCTATTATTAGATTCTGAGAAATGTGAAGAATGTATTGATTTAACAATAATATGTTTTAAGTTTTGAGCGTAGCGAGAAAGCTATTGATTTCAATGATGTTCTTTTTTTGTGGGAGCCGAGGAGAAGTTTTGGCATTGGTATGATATCGATAGGATATCGGCTCTAGATGGTACTTTTTACGGCTATACATAACTGTTTTTCGATTTTTCCGGTAGTTTCCTCAGAAAAGAAGAAAAACTTCTTTCTATGTGGTGTATGTAGACATGTAGTTATACACTGTATATACATATATAGGTATGAGTTTAGGAAAAAAACAAGTGAAAAAAAATAATTTATTCAATATATTTTTGACTCAAAATATGAATGGTTGGAAGAAAAAAAAAAATTTGGATTTATACGAGGATATATTTATAATTTATAATTATTTATTTATAAAAACCAATAGGTACATATTATTATAAGTATAAATAATAAGTCACATTACTACAATATGTATACGTTCCAGATTGTTAAATGTACTATTTGTTATACGAATACCTGTATACGTTTTTGAAAATGAAAATCAATTATGAAGAAAAATTTACTTGATAGTATAATATAGATATATTTTTTGAAAATAAAAATATTTTAAGCGTCATAGAATGTGGGAGCACTTTCCTCATCGGGTAGGATACTGGACGTGGATATATTAAGTTCAAAAGGAATGATAAATCATTACATTCTATAAAACAATTTTAAGTATTATACGAATATTATGAAGTCACTATATATATTATTTTAGTCATATAATATAATATAATAACTATACGAATTTTAATTGTTATTTTTCATTTATAATAATTTCCCGTTATAAGAGGTAATTTCTCTTTACGTTTAAGAAATTGATTGAGAAAATCAAAAAGTGATCTCACGAATATACCATTTAGAATGAATTAGCCAGATTTATTTATTAATCTATTTATTTAATTACTCCTTCTATCCAATAAATTGTTTTCATAAGTAAAAAATAATCATCATTGTAGAACCAATAGATTTTTTGCTTCACTTCAAAATATAATGGAAATTGAGAAGAAAACCAGACATACATGAGATCAATGAGATCATGAGATTTATTATAGAATATAAAAAAAAACAAGGGGCTAAAATGAAAAGACTGGGTAACGAGCAGAACTTTATGGAAAACTGTTATAAGATATCTTATCTAGAATACTAAAAATCCTTCTTCGCATATACTTAACTAATTATTTTTGTGGTGGAGGAATAAATTCCTTTAATCGGGTTTATTAAAAAAAATCTTAATAAATATTATGCTTACGATAAAAAGATTTAGATAAGTATTATATATATTGTGTGAATTAAAGTTTGATTTTACATTGAAGTATTTTGTAGTATGTTTTTGGTAAATAATTTGTATTAATATTAAGCGATTTTGTATTGTGTTCTGTAGTTCCACAGCCTCTGTATGGAAGATAAGGGGATATACAATATTTACTGAAATTTATAAACCACGGGTGTTTCAAAGTTGAGTTGATTTATGTATTTGTAACCTACTTTTAGATTCTGAGCGTAGCGAGGGAGCTAGTGGTTTTACAATGATGTTTATTTTTATTTTTTTATTTTTCCCTGTTAACAAATTTACTACCAGAAGGATCCGAGAAGAATCTTTGGCGATAGTATGATATTGATATGAAATCGACTGTAGATGGTACCCTATAAATAGAATTTTTCGAATTTCTCAGTAGTTTCCATTGAGAAGAAGAAAAACTTCCAATTATACGATGTATGTAGTATACTGTATACATACATATCTATACTTACAGACTACCTACCATACAGTGTATAACTTACTTACACCGTATACATACTTATACGTTATACAATATATACTGATTTTTTTTTCATTCTATATTGCCATATAAAGTAAAAGGTTTAAAAAACAACTTTGTAATATTATACAGTACTATACATTGTGATAAATTGTAAACTTTTATACGATGTAAAAGTTATGTATAATTATAGGTTTTAGAAAAAAATTCACTTGGCCCAGGCGTCACATTTAAAATTACCTTTTATATGGTGTTAAACGAAAGTCAATTTTTTATATAACAAAATAACAAATAAAATTATCATAATTACCTATTTTTTAAAAATAATATTATACCGAATCGCCGCTGATAATCGTTTTTATTGTTTTAATCTAAAATAATAAACTTCAACCTGTCCCAGGACTAAAGTGATAATGCACCGACTTTCCCTAAATATATCCTACCCAACATACGAAGTGCTTCCTTAACTTTTTCAGATTTTTTTTATTTTTTTTTTAGGGGGGGGGCCTAATATTTGCTTATACATACATACATTAAAATACACTAGAGGAAAGTATGCATTCGACATAAGCAGGTTGCAGCGTGAGTCCATTTAGGGTCGATACGTCCCAATTTGGCGGGACATTCACATATACTTGTCCCGCATCCCACGTGAATTCTTAGTGGGATGCGTATGTCACAATTTCTATGGTTTAATTTTTTATTTTTGTCCCGTGTCCCATCTTACAAACTAGCGGGACAACAAAGTCTCGATTTTTTATAATTATTTTGGGTAAAATATTTGTAGCTTCTAAAATTAAAATAATATTGATATGTTTTTAGTTTTTATGACTACTCTTCAAACGTTCCGTTATCTCTTTATTTGAATTTTATCGTATAGTGGGCAACTGGCGGCCCACGGGCCACATCCGGCCCGCTGTCCCTTTTTATTCGGTTCGGACTGTCTTTCGACATTTTTATCATCGAAAATTTTACTACAATTTACTTCAAACATGGTAAAGGGGGCTAGGTAAATTGGATCTTGGAGACATTTTCAATAATAAGACATATACTAAACTTAGATATTAGTTCTTATCATAGACATAAAATATATATTTATGAATTTGTTTCATAATAGTAATAAAAAATACTAATTTATATCTGGCCCGCAATCATATGAAGTTTCAAAATTTGGCTCCTTAGTTACTTTGAGTTGCCCATCCCTGGCATAGGGTATAGGAAATAACCGTGTTATTTCGTTTTATTAAAAATAATCAACCTAGTGTTATTCTTTCAGTGTTCTGAATCCCGCTATACAATAAAGCGGTACGTCAATATCTCGATTATTTTTACGACATTGCCGTTCAAAAAGTCGTGTGTCCCGCTAGGTAAAAAAAAAAAAAAATAAAAAATCCCAACCCCAGTTCCAACGTCCCGCCGCCAACGTTTGTAGCACGCCAACGTTGGAGCCGACGTTCGGCGCATCGTGCAGCGCCGCCATGTTGTAACCGCGAACAGTCGGTTCACCATAAATCGTGGCCGGGGAGAATTCACGTGCACGGGACCCGAGATCGTCCTCCGATGGCGCGTGGAGCGTGGCCGTGACGTAGCAGGGGGGGGCGGTCTTTGTGATACGGACGGGCGCGAAAACGGGGACGTAAACGCACGCACCCTACGCGCATCGGTGCGGGCCCGGCCGTCACGTGTCACGCCGACGTTTCCCCTACTAGGTACGCCGTACACGGTTGGTGTTCACTGTTCAGGCGTGCGTTCCGAAACCGTTCTTAGCCGTACCCCACGCACTCCTCGTCCGAAACGTCTGGGAAATATATTTAATTTTTATTAACCACGACCACTTAATTTTAATAATTTTTAATTATTAACATTTAAAAATGACAAATAAACATATTTAAAAATGTATGCAATTATTATTATTATTATTATTTAAATTATTTATTATCTACCACAGAACCGCGCGAAAAAATTAGAAACACATACACCTACCATTTTGGTAAGTGAAAGTAAAAATCTACCATGCCCCTGCCTACTCGTATTTGAGAAATGGGCGGCGCTACGTACCAATCTCTTGGGCACACCGAGAGCAGTTTCGGAACGCACTCTAGATGTTCAGTAGTCATCATATCGCGTCCAACGTCGTACACGCTCTAGACCGCTGGGCCCGCCACCACCTGTCGCTTGTTTTCTCGCGTTCAGTTTCTATTCTATGCTAATGAACAGTGCACCGCGCGTTTAGCTACGTTTGTCGTCTCGTTTGTGATATTTGCCACACAAATATTCAACGAAAATGGATCCCGCCGAAATCACAGGTAATTTCCCGCGGAATTTTTTTAGATAATAATAATAATAATAATAATAATTACCTATATGACAATATGGGCGTAAATGTTTTAAATGTTATTTTCGTTTGTCGATAACAGTCGTATTGGAAATTTTGTTGTATTCGGTATAGGCGAGCACACATTTCCAGGCACTTAATTATGGGTGGTTTTTTTTTTCTTTTTGGAGGGGTGGGCAGGATTATGAAGTTTCGGAGAGGTCCAAATACGACTCAAGGGGTTGTGGACATGTGTGCCCGAATGACAATAAACTACCTGTCGATTTATAACCTCAATTTCGCGTGCAACGTTGCCGTCACGATCCACCAACCGTTTCTAATTTACTAGTATATTGAACGCGCGCGATTTTACTAGAGTAATATTATCAATATCAAAATAATTTCCCATCACTAATCACTACATTTTGATGTCATACGAATTATTATAACAATACGGTAGATACATATGATGTGATTGTGCATTATGTACTTATGTACCATTTATTAATTGTTAATTGTTATCTGTATAAAATCGTTTTTAAAGCAATGAGTTGTTTTTAAATTTTAATTTAATAATATACTCTCGGCATTATTATTTTATTATTTATATCACAAATCTATTAGGTACAAACATGTATATTATACCTTTTATAGGTATTGATATCATTTTAATGATTAAAATTAATACTATAATAATAAGTTATTATAAAAGTTAATTTTAATGTATCACGAGTATCTAGTATTTAAATACTTAAAATATAAGTATCGAATATTGTATTGTATTATATCTTGTATTACAATAATTGTAAAATAAGTACCTAGTATCTTGTATCTAGATACTCATTTTGAAGTATTTTGTTCATTCCTGCATACATACGATGTTTTGAATAAATCTTTTATTATACATTCAAAACAGTGATCGGATATCGGGAAGTACATAAACTAATTTTCCGCTTATCGGTCCCAAAACACAAGTACTATTGGGGGCGTCAACAGCCATAAAGTAAACCATATTAATTAATTCTCAAATTCAAAGAGTCAAATTGTGAAAACATGGACGGAATTTCAGTGGATTATAGGTACTAAACCCTTTTAATGGAAATTATTCGTATAAATAATGTTAAATGGTTATAATTCCATAACGTCGATAAACGATATATTTAATTTTAAATTTTGTCCATAAAAATCTGTCACTGAGACGTATTTTTAAATCGCGTATATTTGTGTAATAGTTGTAGTTATCAGTGTTCATATTAGTGCTGAATTGTGTTTAAAAATATAAATTCCGCAATCGTATTGCACAATATTTTAAAATACAGATGAGTAACACTGCGTTTTTACGCATCTTTATTTATAGTATTTCGGGAGCATATGGGTTATAAAAAAGGTGTTTGGGATGCTTTCCTTGATAGTTCCATCGCATGATTCTTTCCCCAAATAAAATTAAAATAAATTTATAATTTGTATTATTTATTTAAGTCTTTATCTACGTGTATTTTGATATGATATTCAATCATAATTCTTAAAGGAGATGTAAAATGTACATAAAATTATTTTGAAAACTTTTACCATATATTAAGTTAAGATCAAAGGTTGTTAAAATTATGTAATACCACTTTTGTGGTTTTGATTTTTTAACTATGCCATCATTTAGGATATGGACTTAAATGGTCTAAATATTTATTGAAAATACATGCAGTTATAAGTACGCTTCAAAAAATGAAAAATATGTGCTTAAAAATCAATTAAGTTTATTTACATCAATATGTTCTATTAAAAACATATTAAGTTTTACAGATAAAATGTGTAAAATTTACATTATTATTATTAAAATATTGATAAAATTACTAATTCAGTAGGTATTTAATATAGGTGGTTTATTATTAGAAACTGAATTATTCATTCTAGTCACTCACAGTAATATATATAAAAATAGTGTAAAGAATCGATACATAATTCTAGTGAAGTTGTACCTACACAAGTAGAAAATTGTACTCTTTTGGCACGAATTAAAGACTTTAAAATAAAGATCACCAAACAGTGATCTATTTACCTACGGAAAATGTGGGTACAAATCGAATATCGCAAAACGTCATAAATTAAAATGAAAATTCGTTTATATTTTTAATTAGATTTTCGAGTCAATATGTAGGTAGTTAAACGTAATTAATAATTATAATAATAATATTGATAAGAAAAGTTATTACGATTTCATTCACGTACCGATTACTGCGTATCGGGTAAACGAAATAGTTGGGATCAAGTTTGAGTTCGAGTTCGAATTCCACAATAAATTAATAGTTTGATTAGAGTTCGGTTCGACGTTTTAATTTTAATTTTCCACCTCTACCATAATGATACAATAAATGTTTCAGAAAATATTTCAGAGAGCATTATACGAGCATATACTATATCCGTTAATCGTTATAAAATGGGAAATATATTAAAATCCAGGGATGTAGTGGAGGGTATACGGCGTATACCCACATCTCAACTTTTTCGTTAATGCGTATAGTCAAACTTTTTTATTTGATACGCGGTTATACAATTATACAATCGTATACCTACGTATACTTACTACTTCGACGAATTATTATTTACGGTCTACTGACAAATTCGATTAAAACTATTAAAAACTCATTTAAAAATAAAGTTTGGTTTTTTTTTTTTAATATCTGGAAAATGATATGCTTATGGAAAACAAGAATATATAATTTAGTAGTTGTAGCAGCAGCATTAGATTCATTGGTAGACTTGGTTTCTTAGTTTAGATTTCGTTCATAAGTAGCTGGTGTCTCCATAAATATTGTACGATTATTGTAAATTATTCTATGCTCTATTCACTTTGGAAATGGTAGGTACCGGGTGGTTGTGAATTTTATATATTTAACATATTATTGTACCAACATTTTTTACAAAAATAAATAATTGTGTATATGTTGATTACACACTAAAATAATATGATGAATTGCATGTAATTGAAGATCGATTCAAAATGACTATAATCATTGTGTACCTATCGATTTTCCAAAATTTTAAATTCTTGTAGACTGTATTTAGTATATCTACACCGTACACATACTGAATTTTTGATTTATACAAATTAACAGTAGGTATACACGTATACTTATATTTCTATGCGATTCTCCCCACGTCAATAGGTAAATAATTGTATACTTAAGTACTTATAAAATATGTAGGTATTAAAATATTAATATTTTCGATATGAGATATTTAAAAAAATATATTACCTTTCAATACTTAATACCAAAGGATTCATCGATGAATTTATTTATAAATTATTTTAAAAACAATTTTACATACAGATAATGCAATATAAAATTAATTATGTATTCATGGGAATTCTGGGTAATTCTTTTAATGTAAGTTATTCATTTTCTAAATCAGCATTACTTGTATCTAGTACTTGTAGCACTTATATCTGGTACTAGTACGTTTTTTAATTTATTAATTCTATATTTTTTGATAAAATATATTATAGTCCTATTATTTTTATCCCTCACCTATTATCAAAACTTGTTTGTTATTCTGGTCAAGGCTTGAAAACGTTTTCGTTTGAAAATATTATTTAAATTTTGCATTATAACTTTTTCCGTTATAATACGTTATTGATTAAAATTTTTGTAACGTTATAAATTTAAAGTTTTCAAGCCCTATTCCTGGCAATGTCACAATTAGCCTTATCGTTCGGGGGAGTAGGGAAGTGCTTCAACTCCACTATAATATAAAATTTTAGTTCTAAGAAAATAGGGGGCTTGAAATAATTTAGAGGACCACACCTTTCCCCCCATAAAAAAGTTGTGCCACTGTGAAGGGAAGAAATCCCTCAAGCTTCAGCGTATAACCACTAAAAATCTACGACTACATCACTGTCAAATTCACACTACATAAGACTTAGATATTGTGGACTTTTTGAAAAATATTTTTGTCTAACGATGAAACTACAGTTAATTAAAAAACAGCTGTAACTTCATTGTCAAACGACATTTTCCGTGTAAATGCATCTCAGAGTACTTACACGGCTGCACTTCTTATCTTGATTTGATTATAATCATGAAATTACCAACAATTTAGCATACAACGTGATGTTTGTTTATTATTGTAGCCGTAATTTTCTATAAATTTCTTTATTACTATAGAATGTGTTGAAAGTATACACGTTTACCAGTAGGTATACTTTTAGACGACTGTGATTAAGAGGGAGCTAGCTATTTTCAATATAAATGTAAACCGTGAGTGGCTTTGCCTCCCCCACTCCCATAACATATCGCCAACAATTATTATGAATATAAAATATGTTAAATAAAAACAAATTCTTTTGAAGAAACTGGGTATTTATTTATATTTATAAAGAATTCTACAAGTAACTCAACACCAAAATATAAACTATGTTAATTATAGTTTCATTTAAAAGTTCTATTGGAATTTCTACGAATTAGGGCAGTTTCAACAACAGGGGTTTTTATTTTTTTATATTTTAAACACACTATCAGCTAAAATTTAGGATGTATACTAATGTAATTATATTTTTTTATAATGTATGTACCTACTAAATATAATTTGATATAACATAATAATGTAATTTTTAATAACTATTCAAAATTAATTACTTTTATAATTATAAAATATACGAGTAAAACATTATAGGACAGCAAATATTTGTTAATTTTCTCAAAAAATTTATATTACCAATCGAAAATTGTTGTATCAACTTCATTCTGGACTTGTAGGTACAGCGTTACCTATTATAGTACATTCGTACTATTACCAATGACCAGTGTTGGGCATTATCTGGATATAATATTACTTATCTTTTATCTTGTCTAGATAAATAATACTGAGTTATCTATGTAAATATCTTGATTGAAATGTAATTTATTCAAGCTAGTTTATCTGGATATTTATTTTTATGGAAAGAAAATAATATATTTTAAAATATAAAATTTTAATTTAATAATTTGAAAATGATTTTGTACAATATGGTTATTGGTAATAAATAATAATAATGTTTATGATGAATAGGTATAATTGATATTAAATTTTTGTAGTATTTCACTTGATATTGTGTAGATACCTGTACCTATACCATATATACATAAATGTAATACGAAATTGTATACCTATAGGTAATTTATGTTCCCCCAAGATAAGCCCAAAAATTTCAAAGCATATTACTAAGAAGTGAACTTCATTATTTTCTCTATAATTTAATATTCAATTTTTATAATTTATTTGAAACCGAAAACGATGTGGTCAGTCAGGTACTATCCTCTTTCAATGGGTATTGTTATTGGTATATAGTATAGGTGTTTATATTGAAATATTATTAAATATTTTATTTTCATATTACTGTTTAGAAGTTTAGTCTATAGTCAACCACCGTTTAGTAATAATATATAGGCATATTTATGTACCTATACATTATCTCTACACTTTTGACGTCTTTTTTTTACGTAGGTATACAGGAGAGTGTGGTTATATTATAGTATAATAATTTATAAGAATGCAGTGTTCAATATTAATTACCTATACACAGTATAATAATATTAATAAAAAATAATCGTTTTTAACTTCTAATTCTACTAAAATTCTAAAAAGTAGTCTTAAGAAAGTATTTATGATCCTTGTATCACACTACTTTCTACAGTTGCTCAGTCAAAATATGTACCTTCTACTTCAACTGAATAAACCGAAATTCATAATATATCAAACCATTATTGTTAATGTTAGTAAACATCGAAAAATTTATTGATTTTGGTAAAGATGAATATACTCGTGATGAGATTAAAAATATTTATGGAAAAATTTTAGTCATCATTACCTAAACTAATATCAAGCATATTTATCATAAAATTAAGGTTTTAATTTTAAAACAAGAATCTAAACAACAAATTAAAAATATTTTATCTTCTTTTTATCTTCATTTTATCTAGATAACAAGTGTTTATCTTTAATATTTATTTAGATATTTTTTTTATCAATTACCTTTTATCTAGATACATTTATAGTTATCTATGCTCAACACTGCTCAGGATCAAAAAAAAAATAAAATAAAATAAAAAAACAAAATCTATTTTGCCATTATATTATTGCTATTGCCTGCAACAGAACCAGAAAGCAGAAGATTACCCGGCAAATATGAGTAACTACCTATCTCGTTTATTAATTCTTATAATGTTATTTTATTGGTAAATTTTATGTTCCGAGCGTATCCATAAATGGAATAAATCCTAAATTTCAGTTCAATGTCTGTTTAAAATATAAAAAAAAAAAATAATACGAGATAAGATTATCCGTTGTTTGAAACTGTCGTGGTTTGTTCATACCCACTGCGTTTTGTTTGGTCCTCGCGCATGCGCGTTAAACGCATTTCCCGAATGTTTAAGGTGCTCTGCTACGATACACGATGATGCGATAGCAATACCAATAAAATTGTTCCAGTGGTATTCATTCGAACCCGATTACAAAACTTGAAACATCGTAGCCGTACCGGTTATCTTATCTACCTGTATATCGCATTTTGTATCACACAGCAGGGTGTGTGTGCATCTTTACACGGTGGGTCTTTGTATGATGTGTGTTGTACACGAACGCTCGGTGATGTAGACGCTGCGTATAATGAATAATACATAAAGATAAAAAAATAAAATATAAGCTATACTGGACGTCTATGAAGTTGGGCCGCAAACTCGATATATTTTAATATAAACATAAATTATATATATATATATATATATATATATATATATATGTATATATATGTATAGGTACGATATACGATTAGTACCTATATATATATATATAAAATTATCCAACGCGTTTTGATGTTTGGAGCCACTACTGCTGTACAATATATTGCCGACTACCTATAGCTGCTCCACACACGTTTATAACTAAAAATATTATTTATTATTTTACTGGTTATTTTCATAGTAGGTACCTATATTATTATATTCAGTGTATGACGTTTTTAAATACTGACTGTTGTGCCATTGTTGTAGGTATAATTCATTTTAAGTTTTTATTGATTTTTTTTTTTTTTAAACTTACGTTTAATTAAAAATTAAAAACATTTCATGATTTGGGTTTATCAATGTTTCTTCAAATCAGTAGGTAATCACTGAACTTAAAATATATTAAAAATACAATTTGCGCCGACAAAGAGGCTACTATTTTGCCCGACATTGTTGTTTCCAACGTAATATGATATATTTTATTATTTATAGAAAACAAGTGGGTACCTACTGAAAACCAATTGAAGGGTCCCGTTCAATAACCAGGTATCGCTACATTTTGAAATTTTCAGGAGGCATAAAAAAACGGTTTTATTAATTTCATCGCAATAGATCAGTTGTTGTAAACATATATTTGAGTTCTTTAGATGCATAACTATTTAATTATATGTTTTAACATATGTTTTTAATTATATATAACACCTTAATTTAATGTTAAATGTATAAAGTCATGGAGATACCTGGTTTTTGCCCATAAAAGTGTGACGATTTTTTCTTTAATTTTATTTAACTCAAAAATGTATCAAATAAAAATATTTTTAAAAGTTAAAAATTATAAATAAAAGTTGAGTAAATATATAATTGATGTTTTAAAACCAAATTTAATAATAAAATATTGAATTTAGTTTCTTAATTTAATTTCAAAAAGTTGAGTAATGGAGATACCATCTGGTTTTTGACCCTAAATACATGATAAATAATATAAAATTAAAACATGAAAATATATATTTATTCATCAACATAATAATAAAATTGGATAGGTCAAAATTGAAAATTCACGTATAATACTTAATATCACGTATGTGCCATGATAAAACATCGATGTTTTACGGCAAAATCAGGTATCTCCAGAGATATCTGGTTCTTGCACAGAATACTGTATACTAGTTATTTCCATATCTATGTTATTAGTGTATGTAATGAACGAATTTGTATCATTCTTGTACATAAATGTAGACTACGATTTTTCTTATCAGAAATTGATATAAAAGCAATTTCTGAAAAAAGTGGAGATACCTGGTTATTGTATGGTATTCTTTAATTATTTATTTCAAAACAATTAAAAATATGTTATAGTTAGCATCTTGCCTACTAGAGACATCCGCAAATTCCAAAAAATCTTTTTACAATATCAAGATCAAAAACATACTTAATGGAAATACTTTTTTTTATGACATCTTATAGCTTAGTAAAGGAAATGTATATTGATGGTAAAAGGAGAAAAGAAAAAGAGTTGGGGTATGTGATGGTGAGTGAAATTAGGAAAGTGGTTTTTCCGCACTAACCAATATTAAAAATAAGAAACGTGAACGACTTTTATCAGTTGAACAAGAAATATGAGTGTGTTTATCATAGATTTCTCCTCAAATTGAACTATTATGCAAATAACATCAAGTCCACGTTTCACACTAAAATGTATAATTATGATAATAATTCAATAATATTTTATTTGTATAATTCAAACTAATTTTATTCCTTTTTTAAAATAAATTTTCAAAGTTGATTTTAATATTAATAATATTTAAATATTTTCAAAAATTGTTTTAAACAACATTTTATATTTATTTTACATATAATGGTTTTTTAATAAAAAAAGTTCAAGTTGTTACAACATACCTTTCAAATTCCAAGGCCTAATCTTTGGGAAACACTGCACTAGATAAAGAGCTATAACACACTGGAATTCACGGGCCATCAATATTTTCATCCTCTGGCTTATTATTTAAGTAGTTTTATTTTATTATTAATACTGTAATTTAAAATACTAAACATTATGTTTAATATACAGCACTCGTACAAAAATATTATTAATCGCACTATATAACATAGTGGTACTTTTTTACTCGCACTAGTATAAGAATTTCCAAAAGTTAAATAGTAGAATAATATCACACATCAATAAATTTAGAATTAGACAATTAAAAAATTAACATAATAATTAAATTAATTTTACGAAAATAAGTACATTGGAAAAGTCAGTTGTGAACAAAAAGAAGGCAGTCTATTAAATTGTAATTAAAAAAAAAAACAAATAAAATAAGGTCCGAAGAAAATTTTCTTACTGCATCTGACCAGTATTATTAGTATTGGGTATAAACACAAACAATAAAAGAAGTATTTGAAGTAAAATAATTTAATAAAATACATATATTTTTTTAAATTAGAATTAAATAATTTTCAAAACATTTAATAGTTAAAATTATTTTATGGTATTAAATACATTACAGAAATCAGTGTTAAACATGAAGAGGGCTCAGTAAAATGTAATGTCAATCAAACAGATATTTTAAAGCTCGAATCGCCTTTGGATACTGTAGAGATCGATAATAAAAGAAGTGTCCAAAGTAAAACAGTTTGACAAAATACACATAAATTTTAACAAAAACTATATAATTTTCAAGTAAAAAAAAAAAAAAAAAAGAATTAAAATTAATTGTACGTTATTACATATTATACAGATGTTAATTGTAAACTTGAAGTGGACAACATTCCCAATTGTAATGGAAACATGACAGATGTAGTATATTTCAAATCAACTTCGGGTTATGTACATGGCCCAGTTTTTATACCATTAGATACAAGAACAAATGAAAAAGAAAGTATCCAAGGTAAAACAATTAAATACAAAAATACAACATTTTTATATTAAAATTAAATAATTCTTACATAATATAATTCATAAATTAAATTGTATGGTATTATTTACATTACAGAAGCAAATTTTGAATATCAAGCTGAAAGTTTAATTGATTTTGATATGAACAACACAGAAATATTCTTACTCAACGCTCCTTTGTTTACTATACCTGGCCCAGTAATTTCATCACCTGAAGCACAAATCGATAATAAAATTAGCATCAAAGGTAAAAATATTTATTGAATAGACATATTTTTTATTTATAAATTATTTGCTTTATAAATCGTATAATTATGAAAACGAATTTTATGGTAATAAATGCGTAACCGATGTCTGTGTTGAACATAATGAAGGTAACTCAGTTAAATGTAATTTAAATCAAATAGATCTTTTAAGAATTGAATCGCCTTCAGTTACCGCACATCAACCAATACTATCGAGCGCACAGATCGATAAAAAAAGAAGGATCCAATGTAAAACAGTATAAAAATACATAAAATTTTTAACATAAATTATGTAATTTTCAAGTAAAATAAGAGTACAAATTAATTGTACTGTAATAAATACTTTACAGATTTCAATTGTAAACATGAAGTGGACAACATTCCCAATTGTAATGGAAACATGACAGATTTAGTATGCCTCGAATCACCTTCAGCTTTTGTTAATGTACCAGATAATATACAATTGGATACAAAAACAAATAATAAGAGAATTTACCAAGGTAAAGCAATTGAATAAAAAATTTATAATTTTTAAACTATAATTTAATAATTCTCTAATAATATAATTTTTAAATTAATTTGTATGGCATTATTTACTTTACAGAAGTACATTATGAACATGAAGATAAAAGTGTAATGGATCTTGATTTAAACAACACCAAATTATTTTTGCCTAACTCTCCTTTGCTTACTACTCCAGACACATTACATTTCACACCTGAAGCACAAGTTGATAATATAATTGGTATCACAGGTAAAATCATTTATTGAATACACATATTTTTTACATCAATATTCAATACTAATTATGTTGCATAATAATGAAAATTAATTGAACGGTTATAAATGCTTTATAGAAATCATTTTAGATTCTGAGCGTAGCGAGGGAGCTAGTGGTTTTACAATGATGTTTATTTTATTTTTTTTTTTTTCTCTGTTAACAAATTTACTACCAAAAGGAGTGCTCCGATCTTTACACTCATACCCTGTTTCCGGTAGCAAATTACATCTAGTTGGTACTTTTAAGAGGTCATTTTTCGATTTTTATAATAGTTTTTTAATGCGTAAGCAAAAACTACCAAATAATTACGAAAAATACGATTTTGTAAAATCGAGAATTTTAATTTCGTTGTAATTTCGAAAATAATGACTTTAAATTCTTGACATTTTTACCGAATATTTAATTTAGTAATATATTTACGCTGATTAAGTTTTTTTAATTTTTTTTTAAATTTTGGTCTATTTATAGACATTTTTAGTTTTTGAGGTTTTTAAGTCCCCTAAGAGGAGTAATTTTCGGTTTTAAGTTCTGAAAATTTTATACAGCGTTAAATATACATTACTCTAACTAAATTCAAAAAATCTTAAAAATCCGATGTCACAATTTTTTTTTATAGTCATTTTAATTTTTT
>JAIPRL010004505.1:0-37626 GCA_025469235.1 Pemphigus obesinymphae | reverse complement strand
GGTGATAAAAATCACTGCCAGCTGAGATTCTTTTCCATGAAAAATCATGGATTAATAACTGATGCGCAATCCGCAACCAAAACACGTCTTGTTGCCGTCATACCTATATATTTAGCCATGGTGTATAGTAGAATTATCAAATATTCACAAGACATAATAGAGAACGAGCTTTATCTATGCCGTAACGTTTTTATTTTTCAATAGTATGAACACAATTAAAATTTTTTGTTTGTACGATTCTTCCTATAGCTGTCTAGACAATTAATAGCACGAACCGTAAAACTATTTTTTAACAGTCGTCGGTGACGTCTGTCACCTAAATAACAATACAAATATACAATACGCGTATACAGCACGTACAAGCCAGAGTTTTTTTAAAATTAGTGTTATCTTCCCATGTAGTTTATGTTTGAGTTTCAATTATAACTCTGAAATATATTAAAAACAAGCAAGCTAATGAAAAAAATCCGGCCAGTATAGATGTATTTCGGTCTTTGGATACATTGCGTTTGAAAACAATGATAATTATAATTTATTTCAATAAAACAATTCTGAGCAGTGCTCAGTGTATAGTACACATAATATATTATATATATATATATATATATATACACATAAATATATATATATATATATATACATAAATACCACTGTTCTAAAAACATTAAAAATACATTTCTTGAATTATTTTTTGAAAAATGTATGGCGTATAATATATAATAGTAAAATACTTATGCTGGGTCTAGTTTGCAAATCGGCGTTCAGGTTACTGTTAGTGGTTTAAAGATCCATTAAAAATTTGAAGTTTGTATAAATGTTCGTTTAATAGTTAAGTCTGCTAAATTTCTGTTCATAACCTGATTTTGAATCTTTACATTTTAAAGATTCAATATAACATGGGATGTCATTAATCAGTAACTAGCTACCCGTATATACCTAATATAATATTATAATTTTAATCAATTATTTTACTTGGTTCCTATGTGTTACAAATACGATTTATGGATGTTTATTTTCCTTCAATAGATTGTAAAATCTTTTTAACACTAAAGTATATAGTGATTTAAAGACTCGTTTAATGTTTAATATGTTATCATATATTTAAAGAATGATTTTTATGTAACCCAATATTACTCTGTGATAATGTCTATACTAATTTTGTTTCTTGGAATTATTCTGATCAAAAATTACTACACAAATTTATATGTACTTACCTATATTCATTTTTTTTGTATATATAAAATAAACATGATTGTATAATTGAGAGACCATTGCTTCGTTCAAAATCTTTTCAAAAAATTCAAAAAATTTTCATCAAATTCTCTTCAAAAGCCTTTTGTTAAAAGTCATAGTAATTAACAAAAAAATAATTCTAACTTATTAAGTTTAAAGTTAATATAGAAAAATTTATCTATCTTAAAAAAATTGGAATTTGTATATTTAAATTTATTCAAAATAGTGTATTTTATTTGTTCACATATTATCATTTAAATTATTAATTATATCAATTATTATATTTGAATTTCAATTAAAATACGTATAATGAACTTAAAAAAATCATTCACTCGAATTGAACCCACTGTTAATTTGAACTAGGTATGAACAACTGTGAAAACTAACGATTAAATAAATAAATAATATTACAAACTTCAATGAAAATCAACTGCAAAAAGTTAATTAAATTTAATAAAAATTTAAACTAATTAAGTTAGTTAACTAGTGGAAAAATTAACTAACTAGTTTAGTTTTTAATTGGTTAATGCCCACCTTTATAATACATAATATTTATTAATATATTCTTGAATTAGTAGACACTAGTAGACATCATTTTATTATTATTAACTCTACCTAATAGAGGTTCTTGTCTTGTTAAAAAATTAATAACCTATGACATTTTAACTCTGTTTTGGTGTATATTTACACCAAAAGTAAAGAGTAAAGAGTACAAAATCACAAAATAAAATTAAAATTAATTTTAAAAATGCCGATTAGAAATGGGCGGAAGTACTTCTCTCGTTGGGTAAGATACTGGTGATGGATATATATATATATTGAATTTTAAGGCAATAATATATCATTTCTTTTTCTGAGCGAAGCTTCGGTGTATATAACAAAGAGCATTATTACCATTAGAATTTATATGGGTAATAAAAAATACGACATAAATAATGTAATACAATACATAGTGCTATAGTAATTTTAAGTATCCAATTAATAATAATTTCGGTCTTTTTAGGTAGCTATAAATATTATATATCAGCTATATAGTCGGTAACTATGACTAGTTTATTTATTATTTTCTATCTTTACCTTTAACTTTTCGTGTTGTTTCCTTTATAAAAAGGAAATTTTTCGTTACGCTTTTGAAAACTACTTAGAAAATAAAAAAATGACCTTTATAAATTATGAACTAAAACTAATTTCCTACCAAAAACCTGTGTACCAAAATATTCTTAATTTACTCCAAAAAAAGTGTATACCTACATACATTTAAAAAAAAAAAAAACAGTATTTTTTCAGATATTTGTACCAAGTTTCGTTAAAATTGCTTCAGGAGTTTCAGAATTATTGTTCAATGTATATACAATATGTGTATACACATACACACGTTCATTTATATACTATATACTATATATTAATTTATTTATAGTCAAACGGGCTTAACGCTTCAATACAAATAATTTGATTTATAACAGATAAAAATTGAAATTAAATTAATATTAATAATAATTAGAAATTATGTATAGAGAAATAACAGTAACAGATATAACATAGACAAATATAATAATTAAACATCACTAAAAAAATAAAATTGAGTCTGAATTAGAATTTTACATAAGACGTCTCAGTGGTTCATTTGGTAAATATTTAGTGGTGCAGTTTGAAGTAAAGATGGGAATGAAGAATGTAAGATATCTTCGAGGAACTTTAAAATTAATGAAGGAAAAAAAAGGTATGGAGAATCAACTTTAATACATAACACATTCAGGCAAATCACACCCAAAGTAACTTTACGAACAACCAGCGAGCTTAACTAAAGGGTATCGGCAATGAAGCATATTCATGGGATAAATTCGGTATAGTAAATAATAATCCAGTAAAACGTGAACATTTCCATTGAACTCTTTCTATTCAACGGACATCAATAGCGCTATGTGGACTCTGTATGATAGAATGATACTCGAATATTGGACGAACCAATGCACAGTATAGTACTTTAACAGCTATTTTAAGCTTAAAGTCGGAAGCCATCGGCATTCGAAAAACGAGGGCTTTAAAAGATTTACAATATATCATTTCAATATGAGAACTAGCGATCTATTAAATTTGACGCCAAGCTCTAAAACAAAGTCGTCCACACGCGTAATATTCGGACCACATATATTATAAAAGTGCACAAAAGAAGAATGAGGCACTTATACCTAAAGATTAAGTATCAAACCTGAAGCCTTAAATTAAATTACAGACCGATCCGGGTCACTTTGTAGCTTAATACGATCGCTTACAGAATCAATCGGCACAAATGTTTCACGTCATTAGCGAAACAAAGTAATTTACGGTCGAGATATATATAAATTATAAATGGGTTTTCTTATACGGCTTGTTGAATATCGAACAATACTTTCGGAGTCGCCGTCAAAATACACGAATAATACATAGTGAATGAAAACAAATCGTTTCGTTTATTGTTTGAAACTATCGTTGTGTTTCGCTCTCGTCGATAATAATAATTTATATTGTCTCGCCTACAATATTTCCGTCGATTTCCACCGGCCACTGGCGAATACACCGAACCGACACATCCGTCCAAATCGATACGGACTTTACAAGGATAACGACGGGACCGTTGCACAGCGGCATCAATGAGTCGCCGGGGGTTGGGGCCCCCCCAGGCAGAGTGCCGGAAGCGTGAAGTGTGCTGTGCGCTCTGGTTTCCGGACGGCGTGGCGCATCAGGCCCATCATCCGTGATGATTGGCTCGACCCAAACGGCCGTCCGGGCCGTCTTCCGGTGACGAGACCATACACGTGCGAAGTTTTCGGGCGTTTGTTGGACAACTGGACAGAGGGCGCGGCATCACCGGTGCGAAGTGTGCGCAAAACTGTCCGGGAGTCCGGTGACGTTGAGTCGGCACATTGAAACCCACGGCGTGGATATGGTCTTGCCCCGAGCCGCGGCCAAGACTGGGTGCAACTGGTAGTGGATACACCACTATATAGTATGGTATTGTTAGATTTTTATGATAATAGTATTTATGATGTTTACACCGATTTCGGTGTACTTACCATTTCTATTTGGAGTTCGAAAGCCATAAGCTGTAACTGTGCGTATTATTATTATTATTATTTTTTTTAGGCTATGTAGGAAAAATATTTTTTGTTTTTTAATTAAACAAGCTTAAAACAATATTTTCCCCATACAACCTAGTAAAAAATTATCTAATGAATACGAATATTTTGACAAAATTTAAATCGGACTAGGTAGGTACTGAAATTACAAAATCTTTCTCTTTTAGCAGTTTTGTAACACTTTAGGGGGAAATTTAGGAAAAATATAGAGAGTATTAGACATTTTAAAAATTTAGAGTGATTACTTCTATTACACGTCTAATACGTTCATCTATCTATAACATAAGATATACGATAGATGAAGAATTGTTTATGTTAGAAATAATCGGTTCCAATAGTCTTAAGAAAACTATTAGAAAAATCAAAAAATGACCTCTTTTAAGTAACAACTAGAACACATTTTATATCAGAAAACTCTGTATCTATATATTTCTCCTTGATTTCTTCCACTCAAAATTGTGTAGCCGTACAGAAAAAAAAATACATTATTGTAAAATCATAATACGTCGAGAATCTAAAATAAAAAAATGCTATCAATGGGGAGGACATGGCCCCTCTGGTCCTCTCCTTGGCTACGCCACTGTGACATCCCACCTTCTTTTAAGCCACTTTGACCACTGATTATTACTGAAGTATAGGTAAATCTACAAATATATTGGTTAGCGTTAGACTATATAGTTATTATTATTATTAAAATCAATTTACACTCATACCTAAAGGCTAAATAGTACATATTATACTTCAAGACTACTAATAACCAGAATAAAATACTCGCCATTATACATTATACACATATTATGTTATTACACGTGTGTTTGGTCAGACAAGTACTTGCAATTTTTTTTTTTAATCGTAACATTTCTACACGAGGAATGTTGTTTGAAGAGTTCAAAGATTATCACGACTTATAAATTAAATTACATTTTATTAAATTAATTTTTATACTCGTATATGAACGTAAAGTGGTATACATAATATAATAGGTGTATATGTTATGTATAGCACAATTTGCTGATTGCAGAGTTACATACGAATGCGAATCTGATTATTTTATTTTTCATATCGACAACAAAATACCTCCAATGTATGTTCGAGCTTTGATCTTTGTAATAATCAAATTTAAATATTTATGAAAACCGTTAAAATTAAATTTTTACTTGATTCCGCCTATATCCTGGATCAGTGATGAACTATAAAAATTAACGAGAAAATGTATAGAATTGACATAAAAACAATTTACTAAAAAAATTCATAGTTTAAGAATGTTAGAATTAATTATTATTAATTAAGAATTCAAAACACTGAAGGAACAAAAAAATATTTCCAACGTATTTTCTGAAATTACCGTTATCTTTTTAACTCTATATAAGTTTGTATTGGTAGCAAAAATATTTTTTATTTCAAAGTTTTATGAACACAATGAAAAATATTGTTTTTTCTATAGAAACAATAATTAGATCAATTAATTCTAATTTCTAAGTTAGTTCAATCTGTCATTTTAAAATATTGTAAAATTTAAATTCTTAAATAGGATAAAATAACGTTTTCCTAACATTTAAAAAATTAAATAATTATGATTGTATTGTTTAGTTCAAAAAAGTCAAAAGAAAAAATAAAATAAAGCAAAAAGAGTGCAGGCAGTAAGGAGCCGGAGTACTTCGCACGTCGGGTAGGATAGTGGTGGTGGATATATTGAATTTAAAAGATTTGATAAATCATTACTTTTAATAACAACGATTCTGAGCAGAGCTCGGAGTGATGTACCTGCATAAAATATATTATAGTTAACAATTTGAAAATTGTATAATACCACTTATGTCACCATATAATATTTCAGTATATACTACCTATATACTTATTATCTGAATAAACATTCAATTTTAGCCAGATACACACTTTGTTAAATTACAATAACTCAGAAATCGCATTCTAGAAGCAAACAAATAGAATAAAATATAAACCATATAATAATATATTTTGTAATGTTTTTAGTAATTTTTTTGCACATGTAAATAAAATACTTAATATTGAAAACAAAAACAAAATATTGTGGTACAGAGAAGCGTTGCAGGGGGAGGGTGTAAATTAATGTCCCATTTTTTTGGGGTAATGTGGATTAGCATTTTTTGGTACACGTTGTATGCTTCATAATGTAATTTGTATTCAAAGATTTTAAACAACAGAATTGATTGTCCTGAGATATCAGCGCAAATTCTTTTTGAGGTTCCAGCTTTTGCGTGTATGGACGGCCTTTGGCCTATGTCTATGCCAGGCTGGTGCCATTGCTAGTGTTGGATATTTTTGATTGATTTTATTTTATTGTTGAATCCATTCTATAGATCTACGTTTAATTATGTTATTTAATTATGTTCAATTTCCGAATATATGTACTGTTTAAAGTTCTAATTTGCCTATCTATAGTTGAGTGATAAGTAGTTCTGCATAAGTACCGCATTTTAACGTATAGTTGAAGAATTCTTCCTAATGTTGAATTTAGTTGTTATGTAAATACGTTAAAAATACAATCTTACATAATATAGTTAATTCAACATCTTCGGGATATCATCGAACAATAATAATAAAACACGTAGGTTTACATACTCATATAGTAATTAACAAAAAATAAAATCATAACGTTAAAGTGAACCAATTAAATGACTCAGTCGCGTTTTCAAGATTTTTCAATGGAGAGGGATATAAAAAAATATAGGTATTGCAAAATGAGCCGTAGGGGTTACGCTTCCCCCCCTTATTTCAATAAAATATACATAAAATCATTACATTTTTAAATAACTTTTTAATATCATTAATAAATATACAATATTATTTTTAATTTTCATGACTTTTGAGCTAAGACATCAAGATATACTTTGGGGATCAATATGTAGGTATTTTTCTTTAGATTTAACGGTCCTTAAAACTTACGTTAAATTAGGAAAAATAATAAGTAATTTATCGCCGTTATTACAATGTTCAGCTAAATTGTATTTAATTGTTGAAAAACTACCTATTATAACGGCAATATTTTACAAATGTAAAGAAAATACTAAAATAACAAATGAGATTGTCATAGTTACCATTATATATATATATTTAAATTATATTATTATACTGAACATCACTCATAATCGTTTTCTGAATGTAATGATTTATCTTTTCTTTCAGTTTTAAAATGATAATGATACAATATCTGTATCTGGACCACTTTTTTTAAATATTTCTAAACATTAAAAAAATAAAAAATAAAAAAAAATATATTGTAACTATATTTATTAGTTTTCTGAGTATAAATGGAAGACAAAATGAAAATGAAAAACGTTTAAAAAAAATGTATAAATTAGTATAAATTTAACATAGTCTATACTCTATTGACATAATATAGATAATTATATACCTTAATAACATACATCATATTATATTATATTGTTTATAAATAAGTAATTACAATAATAACTATACCTACCCATGTATTATGCATAATAATAAAAAATACATGTATTTGTTTATAATTTATATATAATGTATATAAGTATATTATAATTTATATTACTTGTTACACAGTTTCGTCGAAGAAGTTCAAAGTTTCACAAAATTATAACAAAACAATATTATGTATAATCATAGAATTTAGTTTCTCTATTGAGTAGGCAATGCCCCTAACGAAATTTTCAACTTGTGTTATCGTAATAGTTATAATATTTTAGGCGGGCGGGGGAAACTCCTTATGGATCCACCTGGTTTTTGATAACACAAAATAAAAACCACCAGTCGGAAAATGTTATTACGTAACGACCACAGTTATTCATCATATTTTATCTCTACTACCCACGGTCTTAAAAGTATTAGGTCTGGCCAATCGTGTGCATGTGCATTTTTAAAGCTGCTGAAAATCGTACCAATTAATAATAATCAATTCATCATTAAAATGTTCTATGATAAATATACGTTTATGTTATTTCTGTGATATTATCAAATCAAATGAAAATGTTTATTAAGCGACTTATAGCCACTAGGGCACAGCACTGCGCCTGATCTATTGCCTCATTTTTGCAGCAATATGGGCATGGGGACATTGATATTTGCAATTATAATATAGAGTTACATTATCCTGGTACTACCACTTGCCTGCTGTATATTATATCACAATATATACGTACTATCATTATTTTAGATATAAAGATCGAATATGTACTTGTGTACAATGAGGTTGTATAGATATGTACTGCATTAAGAAAAAAGACCACAGAAGGGGATCCATCCCCATATCCCCTCTCGTGAGAACGTCCATGAAGTGTCTATTATAATATTCCTAGTATAATGTGCATAATAAAATACAATATATTATATTTAAAGATGCATTTATTGAAAAAATTTACATAAGATATATTTTACTATATGCAGACAGGCTATATATGTGATCGATATATAAAAATTCCATGTTTAACAGAAAAAGTTATAAGTAAGTATAATTATTACAATATAATCTATAGACTCTGAACGCTTTGTACATGACGTCGTTTAAATCACGGATTATGAATGACACTGAATAATAGAAATTTTCTTTTTGATACAACCAACACGTCTCGTTATTTTTCAAAACTACGATTTTGTTAAAACGATAAATTAAAATGCATTGTACATGCATGTATTATATTTTAATCTTTTCTTTTTTTTTCTATTCAAACACAAAAATAATTTATAAAATACATTAAGTAACATAAATATACAAACGTCTTTGAAAAATATTTCAAATGTATTTGATACCTACCCAAAAATATGGTATTTAAATAGATACTTAATAAATAAAAGTATACTTACACTATGTGTGTAAAAATAAAATTTGATTACTTTTTAGTGTGTTTATTGCTTATTAGATGAATCGTTCGATGTTTGAAAAAAAATATTCATCTCCATATAATACATTATAAAACATAATATACAAGTATAGAAACACTGGTGTGTTGGACACAAATCTTGAGTTACTCGATGTGTCATTTATAAATGAACAAACGTGACCATAACCTTGACATCCAGGTTAAATCTGTGTATTAACTAATGTAAACAGGTTTTTATTATGTTTTGAAATGAGCATAATATTACGATATTTGCTAATCCCGTAATTTAAAAATAATACGCACTTTTCTAATTTATAATTGAATTTCGATTTAATAGATATCCATATGAATGTGTATAAAAATGTTACTTTATGGGTTTTATAATACTATGTAATTAAATATCATACATGTATAGCTAAGTCAAGATATTCGCAAATGTAAATTGTAAATTATTATAATTGTAGGCTAGTAACCAAGCAGTTTGTGAAGCCTTTATTCCTAATAATCAAAATACATAAATACTATAAAGTAACATAATTTTTGAATATGAATAAAGTTAATAAAGTATTTTAGATTAAATTTTCATTAAAAAATATCAGAAAATATTAAATAACCGTTTTCTATTAAATTTTTTTTTTTTTTTATTAATAGGTTTTTATATATTTATTTACGTACGAAAAATACAATTTATGTTTGTCAAATTATTTCAAGCATTTCCACAAAAATTTTATTTTTAAAAAAATAAAAATAATACTCATAGTTTCACGAAGATATTTTGTATTACGTAATTGACAATTCAAATAAACCAAATATTATTTACTTCCATTTGAATATTGGTACATCATTAATGTACTTGGCAAGTAATACTAATAATATTATAAATTGAATACTTTAACTCGTATTTATCTTCATCATTCATTATAATATAATTAGAATCTAGATTTAAATATTGAAATGAAAAGTAATAATATACGTAAATAAATAATAAAATAAGCCTAGTGTATATTTATAAAATATTATATAATTATTTGGTTTTATTATTTTTTAGAAGAATTTTTTAAATTTAAATACAGTTAGATATGAGTCAAATGAGTCAATAGTTTAGAAATCAAAATATTATTGAATAGGTTGTTAAATTTTTTAAATTACTATTCCCATCATATATTTAAACTATATTATAGAACCTATCATGTATATTGTACCGTTTCATATCATAATAATGGTACTCGAATTTTTAATTCGATTAACGGCGTCTCAAAGATTTGTTCATCATAAACGTGCTGAGTGAGTCATGCGAATAATTTTTTTAATCAAAACCGCATGCCATTATGATTACATACAACAATTAAAATTATACGAGAATATTGTTTTTGAAAACTTTATAGTATATTATATAAATAAATAAGATAATTTTAATTTTCCATTTTTAATATTTAAATATATTAATTTTTATATTTTATATTTTATATTTAAATACATTTTAAAAGTATTTAAATTATACCCAAATGGTTTCATATGTACCTATTATTTTTATTGTTATTGATTTTTATGTAGATACTTCTACAATTTTATAAAAATTGTTGCTTTCGCGATTTTTATTTTTAGATTCTAAGGGATTCTTGGTCATACAAATTTTTGACTACCTATAAAACTTAATCAAATCGTATTAAGTATATGTACCTATTTTCTGGCAGTACATTTTATCAGTCAGAAGTTACATTCTTCGACTTCTTCGATAAACGTTCAAGGAAAAACTAAAACAGGAAAGCAAAAACCTATTTATTTCCAGGTACATCTGAAAAATAATGAATAAGTAAAGAAATTAAAAATTTTTACAGAGTATTTATTTTACTATTAGATTTAAAACAATCAAATGCTTAAATTTTTCAAAATTTGTGAGTTCATTAAGGCCCACTTTTAGCTACGTGCTTGACTTTTACTGAAATAGTCTAATACGTATATTTAAATTTTAATTATTTTACAATAATTTTGTCTACTTATATAAGTATACTCTGTATACCTATTTGGTTATGATTCACATACTTCAGAAACATACTATTACAACGTAATCATTTTTATGTGTTATATATGTAACACTTTTTTTTCTATTCGAAGATCCATACATATATAATGTATGAATTAATAAATATTTTAAAGTTAAAAAGCTACCACACTTATTTTCAGGCCTCTGGGCATGTTATTGTTGAGCACCCTAATAATATCCTCGCTTTCACGAATAAAAACCTTCCGAACAGGAAATCCAAAGTGATTTTTTAAACGTTTCCCGTTTAGGGCGATTTGCCCGGGGGCGGTGGTCGCAATAATTGAAACAACGGACACGTCATAAAAAAATATTATCTTTTATTACCACTGTATGAATGTCTTTTGATGGTCACGTATTATATAATATCATAATATATACCGAGTGATTCTTTTAACACATTATGTTTATAATACCACGACTACATTTTTACAAAAATAATTTACTATTCATCTCGATGATTTTAAACTTGTTTACTCTTTTTGATTAGTACCATTATATTTTTCTCAAATCAAGCATTGAACTGTTAAGTTTATTATTTACTCGCATAGCACATTCTAAATGCAGCAACTCTTTCGATTGTGACATCTTTCGGGCGAAACTTCTTGAGATGGACATCAATGGTTAATCTGGAAATCAGTTGGTCGAATTTATTGTCCATCGGGTTATTATACAAATTAAAATCTCGTTTCACTTGATTTACTCACAGATCAACATAAAAAACTCATTATAATTCAAAAACACAATTTGAAATTCCGACGATTTGTAGTTAATTTACTGTATTTACCGAATAAAATGCCTTCGCGTATTAGCAAACCGTTTTGGCCACTACGGTACAATGTAATTTTAATGGATAAACAAAAAAAAAAAAAAAAAAAATTTAAATAGTAGAATTATTTAGATTTAGTCTGGAAATCAAGATACCAAGAATATATTGCACGCGCTCACCATTGAATACGTTAATATAATATATTTTCTTTCATCAGTCGAAAACTCTGAGAAAATTTGAAAACGACAAAAAAATTTTGAACCGCAGTGCCCGAATCGGTACTTGTTTTGAATCCATTATTATTCAGGTAGTGGCCGAATTGGTTCCCACGAAAATAGTACGCATACACATAAGTAAATTATACAGTGAATTAAGTTTCTCGAATCTTAATGAAATGTATAGATATTGACATTATATTACTGTTAAAGTTTTTCATCACCTCTTCCATCTGTACATACTTAATATTATTATCCTATGTGTTATATCATTGAACAACGAGCATAGATTTTATCATTTATAATCAAAGACAATTTTAAGGTAAATGAGTAAAAATGTCTCAGACACGTTGATTTTTAAAAATTATTTTTCACACGATGTAGATTTTACGTGCATTCTTCTTTAAATAATAACACTTACAGTCAACAAGACTGTTTGACGCTTAGCCCTCGTATATGGGAATCAAATTAGACCAGTTTCCAAAAGGGAACCGAATTCGCCTACTCCCACTAAAAATGTAAAAAGAAGCTTGGAATATATAAGGCACGTATCTATACATATATGTATACATAATATTTAATTATATTGCTGTATTCTCTAACTTCTTCTCGTCTTCTTTTTCCGGCGAGCCGTGGATATTTCGTAATCAAATCAACAGCCGTATTTCGTTCTTACCTGCTCTAACGTGACAATAAAATTGATGGAATAATAATGTTATATGAAAAAAAAAAAAAAAACAAAAATAAATGCATTTAAAAACATTCATAGTTGACGGAGAAAACGAGCGTTTCCTGTTAAAAAAAAAAAAAAAAATTATTCGACGCGCACGCATATTATTACGTGTAAAACTTTAAACGACTAAAACAATAATAATAATAATAATAATAATATAATTGTCAGAATAATTGTTATTAATTGTTGCGCGCGTGTGTTCACCGTCGACGACGATGTTCGGGGTGCCGGCGGACCCAGCTGTTGACTGCCGTGTAGGAGGCGCGAGGCCGTCGCCCGTCTCTTTATAGTCACAGTGGAGTCACACGGACTATCCGTGTGTGTTGTACTGTGCAAGACACCGGTCTGGGAATGATAATAATAATTTTAGTTAATACTGAAATTCGTTTTATTCCGTTCAGTTATATTATTATAAATGTGGCGAGTTATATTTATTTTTCTAGTACCGACTTTAAAATATTAACTATATTCGCTATAAGTCACTCATATTTACTTGTTTATTTTATCGTACGGCGAACATATATATATATGTGTGTGAATTAAATTGGCGAGCAGAGATCGCGGATTTATACGCACTGAAAAAAAAAAAAAGAAAAAAGATAGATACGCACCAAAAATATTATAGAATATAATCAATTATACATTGAAAAGTTCGAATAAGAGAATATGTACTAAAAATACGACATGACATTGTGTAGTGAAATATGCCATGCAAGTACAATACTCTATATATTTATATGTATTTATATGTATGGTATGAATTTAGAGATGTGAGATCGATAAATTTTATGGGCAAATGTAAATTTACGTAAATTTCACCGATGGGTTTTTTTACAGTGCTTAAAATTGAGTGATCCCTCATTTTAAAAGTTTTTAATAGCGTAAATTTATCCTTATAATGAATAATAATAAAGTCAATAAAATGTCCATTTCATATTTTTGTTTACACATAAATGACTAAATAATTGTAAAAAACAATGGCTAACGAGGTTATGAAATAATATACAAAATTCACTTGAAAAAAATATAGGTACCTCTTATGTATAGGTACATTTTTTTTTTACCAATTTACCGAATTTTACGTACATTGCACTGGTAAATTCTACATCTCTTGGTATACTAATACGCGTTAAACAATTTAAAATATGAAAAATATATGATTCCTCGTTATTTGGTCCGGCGACAATTGATTCGGTCAAAAGTCAATTTTAAAAATAAGTCTATTAAATATATATTTTAATATCAATTTTATATTAGGTGATAAATAAAATGAATTATTAACCTTCCACAGCATTATTGGTATATGCGAGGGTTGTCCATTATTATATCATTATAGCAATTATTCCACAGTTTTAATGAGAACAATGGATTTCTCCTTCTATTCCTAATTGTATAACCTATCCAAGTATACCTACTCAAAGTAATCTACTAAAGGCTGAAGAATATCCTTATTGTCTATAAAATATTATAAATCTTATAAAATGCAAAAACAACATCTTGAACGGGTACAAGGCTAAAGAATATAACTGTTTAACATGAAGGGTGAATGTGAGAATAGAAGAAACATCCATTTATGTGAGTACTAGGGAAAATGTCTTTGAATGATAATACAAATGGTTTTTCAAGATTTATTCGATTCGATTTCGAATTAAGGCCTGGTTTCAATATTAGTACTAAATCTATCAAAATTTTTGCATACGCATATTTTGTACAATTTCTCATTAAAATATATAAATTATTAGAAAAACTAAGCCATGTATTATATATAACTGTGAAAACATTGAGGGAACTGATTTAAAAGTTTATTCTATTTAAAAGTAAATTCTATTTTTATTACTAGGACGATTATCATATAACAAAAATAATTAATTTTTGTTTGTAAATTTCTAAAGTCCTTCGCATTAATTGGATTGCATGGAGCTTTTTATTTACCATTTATGTTGGTTGAATGGTTCTCGGTAATGATTGTATTGTTGATATGCCGGAACAAATGCTTTACCTAATTCATTAGAAATTATATTTATTGTTGACATTTGTTGATTATTTGCAATTTTTTTTATCTAATTGACTATTTTTTTTTGTCTAAGTTTTTGTTAAATTTAGATCATGTGATCTGCTGCATGATAATTTGCTGTTTCTTTCAAAACGTCACCTAAAATAAATAAATAAATTAAAAAATTTTGGTTCATCGCAAATAAAAAGCAAATTGTTTTATAAAATTGCCATGATAAATTTTTCATGATTTCACACACGTGTAATAAGTATCTAAAATATAAAACCATATAACTTGATCGCCATGATGTCATTTAGATAACAAGCAGCGTGGCACGTGAAGAAAAAGTATCCTTTTAACGAAAATATTTTATAAATGTATTGGAAATTACAAAATAACAAATAAAATTGTTATAATTACCTACATTTTTTAAAATTATATTACCTACTATAATAAGTATGTACATTATATCGCGAAGTTCCGCTGAGAACCATTTTATTGAATGCAATGATTTATTATTGCTATTAAATGCCATCAATAATATTCCGTCTGATAAACGAAATGCTCTTTCACCCCTACTGACACTCGACGAGCGAAATGTACATATTTTTTAAATATTATAATTGGATTACATTTTTTGGCTATTCAATCTAAGATCAAATTGAGTGTATTGTGATTTACTTAGCATATTTATTCAATATTTAATCTTAAAAACCTTTAAATTATTATTATATATTTTTGGTTAAGTTTTTTTTTTGTCACTTGAAATTTGTCCTATAGCAATAAAAACTTTTTTCAATAAGAATAACCCTTTAAAATTAATATAAAGTATTAGTTTATATGTATACTTGTATATATATATATATATATAAATGTGTATAAATAAATGTATATAGTTAAGTGAGTATGTGCTAGTAAATCACCTTGTATGTATATACACACAAGTTACCGAGTCCAAGAACGGTGAAATTTCATACACGGGATGTATTAATGTAACATAGAGAATATATTATTATTTATAACATAAAAATTGGAATGAAGAATAGGTGGATGTAAAAATAATTTATGTACCAAAAAGGCATAATATGTAAAAAAAAAAATCTAAATATGACGTTAAATTGATAAAATATTCGAATTTCTAATCAGAATGTTATGAAATATATTTTGTGCTATTTTAGCATACCATACGATCAGAAAGAATAAATACACAAATTGCAAATGCATATAAAGAACTTTTGTTCTACTGTTGAGTTAAATTTAGATAAAAATAATCAAATAGTTCGATTTGACCTTATAGTAAATTAACATTTTTAATGTTCATTAGTTATGTTTGTTCGTTTAGGAAATAATTAAAATACATTTCATTAAAAATATTATTTTGAAAATTGTCTATTAAATATAAATTCATTGGGAAGTACTATTACCTATTATTCTTTAGAAAAGTCAAATTTTCAAGTTCAAAAAGTGAATTAAATTTTTTAAATATATTATGTAAATATAATATTTACCTATAAATATTTTATAAATTAACCAAAATAAATTAATAAATTAGTAACTAACTCTTAATTTAACTTGGTTTTTTTTTTATATTAATTACATATAATGAATTAAAACATTTGGTTATTCACCTAACCTTGGTATTATGTATACATTGTATTGTATTCTGGTCTATATATGTCTGTATGATGTGTGAACGTTAATCGTGTGTCTCGCGTGTATACATAATGTAGACACGACCCGGTTCATTAAAAAAATAAAAATAATAAAAAATAAAAAAACAAAAAATAATAAAATAGGCAAATGGCCCATTTGTCGAGCGAGATAAGTCTTTTAATAGACGACAAATAATAATCCGACGACGCGTATTTTTCCTCGGCGGCCTATATTACGTGCAGTTTAACATAATATTAGGCGCATGCATACGTATAAAAAGTTAAATAATAACTTATTGTCATCTTAAGAGATACACACGGTTATCGATAGAATACAGCAGGTTTTTTTTCGTTTTTAGTGACGTGATTGAGGAAAAATCAGAGAGCAAAAATAAAAAAAAACAATACATATAATATGTGTACACATCACGTCTCATATTATAACAGAGTCATATTATAATTTATAAGTGGCAACAAGAAATGCATTTTATTTAGATCCGACGAGATATATTTTAGAACTCTGACGAGATACTATATTATAATATTTGCTCCATATTATGAATTTGTCCCCGAATAAGCACTGTACGATCATTTGCACTTTGTAAATTATGGCCCGGATTTATTTTATATAATTATATTTAATGAGGTTACATCCCGTGATATTTTTTCAAAATTAACATTTGACTTACTATTTATCAGACTTCGAACTATAAATATTATTATTATCATTATTTTAGTATTGACATTGTTAAAAATGATGGCTGTACCATTTACGTATTTTAGGCCCACGAATGAACAGTTTTCTAAGACTACCTACTAGTAACGTGGGATTATTACAGTATAATTAAATAATGTAATTTATTAAGAAAAGAGGAATAAAATAGTAGACGATATAGTTGAGTGATGGACTGGTAGCCTTACCTATACGGTAAACTTAGACATAGATTTGTTGGTCGATGATCAGATATAGTAATATTAAATGGAACCCACACTCGTACACCTGGTGACTAGTAATCGACAAACGTTTGATAGGTAGGATCAGTGGCAGTTAGTGGAATATTTATGGGGGGGGGGGGGTTCAACGGGTTTAATCCCCCATAAGCTTACTTTGTAATTTTTTATTTTACTTTGTAATATAATATTGATGGTTCTTAGACAAAAAAATTGGAAGGAAAATATTAAAAAAAAATATTCCACAGTGCAATTTACGTATGTTTCAAAAGGATTTGAATTTATAATTTAAATGAATACAAAACATGGAAAGTATCCCGGTACGTGATTTTCGTATATTCGAAAAATGCTCGGACTGTAATTTATATCGGAAACTTAAAATGGGACGAAACTTACAGCGTCCCACAATTAAATATTGATTGATACACATTTTATGAAATTTCGAATGGGTGAAAATACGTGGATCTCAACGAGTCTAATTGTCCGGAATATCGTTTACGAAAAACGAGCCAAGTAATTATATACTTATAAAATATATAGACCACTATATAATATAAATATAAATATATATAATATATATGTGTATATTATACACGGTTTGGCACTGAATTTCGGGAGTACTGGGATAACAAAACGGTTTCACGGAAATTCGTCAGGCGCCGCTACCACCGCCGACGCGATTATTATAATAGACCGGACAGATGAATAATTATACATTTTATGCGGATATATGCTTTCTGCCACGTGTTGTAGTAGGTCGTTTTTTCTAATGACGGAAAGCACGCGTCCGAAGTACGCCGCTGAAACGTGACGTTACTGAGATTTCGTGAATTCCAAAAATAAAACGAATTATGGTCACGAATTTGGCAAGTGGGTCGGAAAACCTATACCCATGTCATAGGGTAACATCATAACACAAAATGGACATTTATCGTGGTAATAGATTCTGCAGCACATCGTAATTGATGCTATCATAGAACATAACTGAATCGATACATTTCATGGTAACCGAACCTTGTGTACAAAGTTATTTCGATATATCCGTATAATCTCTGTGGCCGACCCATAAGAAGAGAAAGAAGGTGAAAAAATAATAGGAGAAGAAGAAGATTCATAATCTTTATGTATCACAAGGGTATATATATATATATCAGTATCGGTTCTTGGTAAGCTCTGAGGGGAGGGAAGCGGCAAAAAGTTTTTACATTCATATTCCATACATACGCCCTTTACTTTTAGGTCTTTAAACATACGTCGTTTCCACCCATTATATCCCCGTTGTTTTATTGGTCATTATTTTTTACAATATAACTTTATACTCAAATTATTAATTGTCAAGATAAAAGAATATATAATTCAATATAAATTAGTACTTTGTAACCATACGCGAATTTAATATTATATAACTATATTTACCTTATAATTTAAGCATAAATAAGTCTAATAATAATATATAAGAAGTTTGTGTATTATTCGATTAATAGTTAGTATAATATTTTGTAGTAGACAGTTAGTAAAGAAGTGCTGACAAAAAGAAGAAGTTGTGTGCGGTATTTATTGATTTATAAAAGTCATAGATTGGATTCCTAGAGACATTTTTAAATGGAAATTAATGTAGAAAGGGTTACCAAAAGTGTACGTGAATGAAATTGAGGATATGGATGAAGGGGCAAGTGCAAGAGTAAGGAGTTTATGCGGGGAAACTGAGAATTTTATGGTCAGAGTAAGAGTGCAACATGGTTCGGATTTGAGTCTTTATTTATTTTATATTATTATTATAATGGATGAAATAACAAAGGATGTAGAGGGTGAGGTACCATGGTACATTGGGGTATGTTGTTTGAAGATTATATACTATATAGTGTTGGTTGGTATAGTCTTGAGGAAGTGAACGGTAGACTGGAAGAGTGGAGAGAAACTTTCGAGGGGAAAGAATTAAGAATTAATAGGGGTAAAATAGAATATATAGAGTATACTTTTAGAGAAAAGGAACATGGAGCGAATAGGGAAAAGCAAGTAATGAAGTTGAGTGGGGATGTAGTGGGTGAGGTCGAGAGGTTCAAGTATTTAGGATCTGTTCTACAGAAAAATTGTGGTTTTGAGGAAGATATGAAATATAGAGGATTAAATGTGGATGGATAAAGTGGAGAGAAACGTCAGGTATTTTGTATGACATGAGAATCCCAATTGGTTTAAAAGGTAAATTTCATTAGACGATAGTGAGTGTGACAGAGATGAGAATGTTAAGATGGATAAGCGGAATGACTAAAGAGGAAAAAATAAGAAATGAATATATTATAAAGGGTAGTATAGGTATGGCTCCAACAGTAGACAAAATGAGGCAGAACAGATTGAGATGGCTAAGACTTCTTTTAAAGAAGGAAGAGAGAAAAACAGTATGAGTTGTAAATGGGTTATATGTGGAAGAAAAGTAGAAAAGAAGAAAACCAAAGAGACGCGGCGAACATAGAGAACTATATGAGATGGGCGGGTGTAAGTATGGAGGATTCTTGAGATTGAATTTTGTGGAAGTTGAGGACAAGGGTGGCAGAACTAAAATAGTTGGGAAACAGGGCGAAGGAGAAAAAGAAGAAGAAGAAGAAGAAGATATAACTGATAACTATTATAATAGAGATATAATATACTTTACATTATAAAATTAACATTTTTTTATATATAATTTATGTATTAATATTGATATATCTATGCACATAAAAAAGCGCTAAACTACTAAGTGTTTAAAAAAAATATAAGGGTCAAGGAGGAGGGAAATCCACCCATTGTTCCCCTCTTAAAACCGCCACTAATATATACACATATGTACTTATATATTTTAGTTTTCAGTCCTCCGCCACACAGGCCAAGACGGTAAATAGGTTATATTATTATTTGTGTATTTTCGGTGAAATTGTGATAAAAATGTGTTATAAGACAGACGGTTTAATAACAATAGTAAATAACACCTTATTTTAAATGGTAGTCGTTATTTTTAAATGCTATCGAGATAGACTTTAGAAAAGTATTTCGTATGCTTAATCATCTAGTGAACTTTGGAAATGTATAATAGATTAATAGGATAGGCGTTCAGTATGATCACAGCAGCGTATGTACGGGGCCAGAATAGTTGTTTTAGTGGCTCAAAATAATTTTTATACTTTTTTCTTCTTCTCTTTTGTATTCAATTTTCTTCAATAGATACATCCTAATATAAATTATTTGGCAATAGCTTTGGCATTCTGCTAAAAAGCAATTAATGGTCGAACTGCACTTAGGTCAAAAAGGGTGATATTTGGAAAAAAGTGCTCATTTTCCTTCTCTCTTACAGGCTTAGGACTGACAATAATTTTAATCATTGGCGTGGTTAAAAATGAGTTTTTTTTTATATATACTTATATTGTTAAAAAGAGTTTGTTCAATTATTACTATTATTATTAGAAAATATTTTTTTAAATAATTATAAGAAACTAAATTTAAAAACTCCAATCTGGTAATTGATTTTCGAGTAAATAAGGTAATGTCATTTTCAATTTCATTAATTTTTTTCTTAGTTTTAGGTGTTGTGTCTGTATTATGTATTAAAATGTATCTATTTATAATTGTGTTAAAATTATATTTAATAATTGTGTTAAATCTGCAGGAACATTGAAAATTCCTTCTCTAATGATTTTAACGGTCCATAAATACCTTAGTCAGTTGCTATTCTTTTTGCTGAATTTGAAATAATTTTTTGAGGTAAATTTCGTGGTTTATCGTGATTATATATTAACTCACATCGAAAAATAACTGTGGAATTATCATTAAAATATAGTTTTGAAAGACAACCGCGATAGATACAACGCCATTTAACCCTCATTTACATTTTTTTTTTTATAAAACGTATAATTTGGTATACAATCAAATCACGGATTCGTTCAATTTTAATAATTTCTAATCGAACGATATATTTAAACAGTGATGGAAAATTGTGCACTATAAAAATAAAATGTAAGTACTATTATATAGGCTATATTAATCTAAACTGTTACTATATACTATATAGTACCGGTTTATTGTATACTATATAATTTGTACTAAAATGAAATAAGATAAACCAAACATTAGATATTTTTCGAATATCTCTTATAATACAGTTCTATAATATATTAAATTATCATTTAGGTATACTTTTAAATTAACTTTATTTTTTCAAAAATTTTTGTCGAAACAGTTTTCTTGAACCAAGTGTGACCATTATCTTTTTTTAAACCTATGTGCAGTTCAACTAAAATAAGTACAATTGACTTTACCCAATTATTTTATGAGTTTAGTATTTATTAACTGACTATTTTACATACAATTTAATACCAAAAATATGTGATAACGAAGAAATGATAAAATTCGTCAAAAATATATTTATACAAATAGAAAAAAGTAAATAGGTAACGATAGTAATATCGATTTAAGTCTAATATAGCAAGAAAGGTATAAGTAAATACAAATAAAAGCACAATTATAATGTTTTTATTTGTTGCATTTTTATATGTTATTAATTTCAACTACATAATATTTGTACTCACGAAATAATGAATAAAATGAAATTGTATATAACATGTGTATAATTATAAATACCAGCGACAAATTTTCGCAATTTAATATTATCATCAAAATATATATCTACAATAATAATAAAATAGTATAATTGTGCACATAATTCTAGAATGATTATAATTTATGTCTTCCTTTAAAATTAATGTGTTGAAAAAAACCCATGTACCTATAGTCACAGATAATGTCCTAATTTTTAAATTTAATACTAAGTGATTATACTCTAAATTCATCCAAAATACCATAATTTAAACCCTGCGTAGTGTGATTTTTCCAAATTGTCTATATGATAGACAGAGAGAGGAGCATTATCTTAATAATTTCAGCCACAGAATATAGGACGATATAAATATAACACTGATGATAAAACTCGACATTGCGATATAGGATATAAGCTATATTCGTTTCCTAATCTAACCTTATCTTGATATGTTTTAGTATTGGTTTAACCGCTGGAAGAATAAAATTAATGAAACATTTTATTAAAACTAAATTTATATTATGTAAATATCAATAGTTATAAACAAGTTAGGAAAGATACACAATCTTCAGGTATGATATATTTCCAGGTTTGTATGCGTTATAATTGTGAGTAGGTAATCATTTTTATAGTCAATAGTGATTATGGAAAATTGTAATAATAATAATAATAAAAATAATAATTGTAATATATCGAATTGTAAACTGTAAAGGTGGACGGACATAATGAAGATATAAGGAAACTTAACTTCGTATAAAAAACTAAAACTTGTAAAAAAATCATAAGCAATATTTGAGAATAAATATAATAATAAGATTTAAAGAGTGTATGGTAAACACAACTTTTAACTAACATATTTACTTACGATTTAATAAAAAAAAAAAAAAAAAATCATTTGAATAATTTTTGTGGTTGTAACATAATGCCAGAGATTTGTTCAATTACGTTTTAAACTTATCCTTCATATAAATGATACATTTAATTTAAAATGAATTATTACCATAGGTTTAATATTAATTAATTAAAGTTTACGAGCAATAACGGAATATTTTATTTTAGTTTTAGGCATTTTAGCATTATGCATTGTTCAAAATAAAAGTATAGAATAACAGTTGCAGGACTATATTTTTCAATAACCCTCAAGCAATAATTTTATTTATATGATCCTAATAATGTACTATGATACATTGCATAATTATTAATTACAGACTACAGCAGTAAATTCTTGGACTTGGTAACTGAACATTTTGGCATTTCGAACACCAAAAGTACAAACACACCAGCAACATGATACAGCATTGCACGGTTAATTTTGGAATGGACTTACGTTAGGTTCTCGTAAAAATGTCAAGTTTACAATAATTTTTTTAGATTGTTTTGTTTTACCTGATTTTTTAACAGAAACCTCGACCTTAACCTTTACTAAATAAACTGCTCTGTACTTGTGCCAAATTTTTCATTAGTCGATTGGTTAAAATTAATATTTTCTACGTGTTTTGCCAAATCTTTTATTCTTTACCTCGAGTTATCAGTATTATTAAACTGCAACGGTTAAGTATAGATGTAGTAAGAGGGCAACAACTTAAATGGATCCTATAGGAAAATAAGAATTCAGGTACCTATATTTCATAAAATTGTATTGATTATTAAATTTTGTAGTATATAATTTTATTAACTCATTCTATATTTGATAATACCTAGTATCTATTATAAACATTGTTGTGAATATATTATAACTTTATTATTATTAATAGCGTTTTCCATCTACCTGCACTCGTGTACACTTTTTCTATGAAAATGATTAGAATTATCTGGTATCAACAGTGCAATAGATAACGCAAATTCCAATGTGAATGTGCACTTTATTTATTATCTACACGAGTGCAGAAAAATGACACCGTGATTTATATTGATAATTATGTTTTCTGATAAGATAATTCGTTAAGCATTGTTATTATGTTAATATGTCTATTTCATTTATATAAAATATAGTTATTTTATTTTATTTGAATTGTATTTACCGTTTTGTACTATTATAAAATATATGAATATTCAACAAAAAAATTGTTGTTTCATTGGATATACTATCCTCATCTTCAAGTGATGACGATGATATGTATACTGAAATTTCTAAAGTTGATGTTCCAACAGTTTCAAATTTTGTTACTGAAGTAGTTCACAATTTTACGGATAAACAGGTTTAGATATTTTTTAACGTGTTATCTATTGTATAGAGTGCAATAATATTAAACAAATTCCACTTCCATATCACATACTATTTATTGATAAGGCATTACTACTCTTGTTGTACACGCGTGCAGTGTGAAACCCTCACAGCACGGGTGTAGTGTAAATTAATGAAATAGATGAAAAACGCTATAAAATATGTTCTTATAATGGTTATTATAGTTTATTTATATTTATGTAAACTATAGGTACATACAAATTAAACATGATACAACACATTTATAAAGAAGAAAAGAAAAAGCTTTTTGATTACCTATATTACAATGTTATTCTAATAGTAAGTGAAAGCTCTTATGTGCCTATGCACAGTCCCGTTATTACGTGTGTTGTAAACATAAACATCACTATGTGTATCATTGCTATACGATCCTCATGAAATTTATGGGAGTCCATAAGTTTCGTGTTGCGAAAAGAATATTAATTATATCTCTTTTTAGATTAGTATTTTATGGGGGGGGGGGAAATCATTTTTTCATAGTATCATTATTATTATTATTTTTGTCCGTTTAAATTTGTATGCTGACAAATAATCAGATAACATGTTGATCTTCTTTTAGGACTTGATAATTATTTTGATAATAATTGTTACCAGGTCGTCAAATTCAGATCTATCGACAATTATTAGATACTCTACGGTATATTTCTATAATATTTTATAATAATAATAATAATAATAATTTTACATGTAGATGATTATTATTTAAATATCCAGTACGGTTAGTATTGTCATTTATATTCTTAATAACTACACAATAGTAAATTTGTTGTTCTAATTTGTACATAGAACCATAGAATAGAAATAGAACATACTGTAATATAGTGATACGATACTTGCAATTTATTGATTTTACAATTTTACGATTATATTACTGAACATATTATAATCTAGTCGGATACTTAATAATTTTGTCTCAAGAGTTGAAACAACTGAGTTCGGGATCCCGCTGACCCGGGTACTATTTGTTTATACACGTTTTGAATTACGTCTTGTATCGAGTGACAAGTGTATAATAGACCCGAAAATTTAATTAAAAGTATAAACATATTTATATTTTAGTTTGTGGTGTTTTGTAGCAGCCGATATCTTAGAGCATTACAAAAACGACCCAAGTTTCGAGTCTGTAAAAATTAGTACAAACTTTCATTGTAGGTAGATATTAATTTTAATTGTAGAAAGCGCATAGAAATTTAAAAAAAATAAACTGGGCATCGAGTTAATGGTCTTGATGGGTACATTTCTCAATAAATGTTTTAAATATTTTATATTGTATTTTTTTTTTTAGTTTTTAAGTTATTTAGTTAGTTTTATTTTTAAGTAAGTAATTATTACCTAATAAGAATTATAATGATTGTCTGGGAAGTCTGAAATTCAATTCAACTTAATTTAAAATATTTTTTGTGTTTGTATTTTAGATTCCAAATGTTTTATGTATTAACAGGATAATATTTTATCAATACTAAAAAAGTTTGACGTAAATGCGTTTAATACACCTACAGATTTTAAAATTGTGTAAACTTTTAGAAATTAATATTTTGCCTTAGTCCGTTTCATTCTTGAATACGGGACGATAATTTGGAATTATTATTTAGCAGTCTTGGATCGTAAAGTTATTGAAATTACTCGTAATGTATTGAAATTACTTTACTGTAACGAAATCACGTAATTTATTTACATTTATTTATGAGTAATTTTGGTAATTGTAACGCGTTACTTTGGAAAAAATGATATTTATAATTTATTATATACATATATATATATATGTATAATGTATATAATAATATTAATATATGTATGTGGGTTTTTCCAGATCTGAGGAATCTGCGTATAAAAAAAAAATGTATTTTGCCCAACATGCTATGCTAGAAATTAGAATCATATAACACTAATATTATGAAATCAGTTAAACTAATAAATATATTTTTACCATTAAATACCTATTTAATATTAAAATATTATAGAAATCTCATATTATAAGCCCACTGACCATTAAATTATGATAAAAAAAAATGGTTAGTTTTCGATTGCGGGTTATTTGTAATGCCACATTTGACTTTTTAATTAATTTTAATTGTGTCATTGTCGTTTTAAAGTGTTCAAAATATTGTATTAAAATTTTTATTTTTTATTTTTTTAATAAGGAAAAAAGCTTCAAGGGCCATTAGCTTTTTTATATATATATATGGTAAACAATGGATTGAAATAATTTATTGATAAAATATTATATTATATATGAATACAATGTTGTTGTGTTAATAATTCCTATATCTGTTTGTTGAGTTTAGACGTCTTGAAGAACATGTAGAGGTTTTGGATGGCGTCGGGATCTGGGCCGACAATTTCGTAGAGATTCGTCGATAGATGGTGTTCTTCCCGGAATTTTTGAAACTGTAGGCACTCTGACAGTTTGGGGATTCTCCGTTTTCCATTAGGTAGCCATGGGTTAGTCGAGTTTGTCCGATTCGAATTCGGTTAATAATGATTTCTTCGTTTCTTGATTTTTTGAAGGATTGCCATCGTACTACGTTTTGTATGATTTGTTCATTTGATTTCTCCGGTGTTCTTGCCAAATATTAGAGGAGACGATTTTCGTAATTTTCTTTTGGTCAGTGTAAGTAGTCGAATTTAGTTTCGGAGTATCTATTGACATTGCTGATCTCTTAGCGTGTTTTTGTCGGCTTCTTCATTTCCACGTATTCCGCAGTGTCCGCAGTGGTATTCAAATAAATTTTATATTTTTGTTGGACGTTTCCAAATTTGTGCAGTTTATTGGTTAATTTTGTGGAAATATCATTAAGTTGACAATATTAAAATAGTTATCAAAAGTATTAAATTCACATTTTTTATTATTATTAATTAGTAATGTATATATATATATATAGGTACCTATTAATAATAACGCATTATTTTTTAACTTAAAAAGTAAAGTAAATTCATTACATGAAAAATTTGGCTAATGAAAATGTAATGCCACTATATTTTAGAAATGTAAGGAGTAATTGTAATTTTATTACTTTTAAAAAGTAACCGGCCCAAGACTGTTATTTAGCGAAAGACCAGTTACGTATGGAGCGTGTTTCAAATAGATTTCTTGTATATATTTTGTCTATGACCTCAATTTAGAATAATCGTCCCATGATTACTCCAGTATCAACTCTACTCTTAATATTCAAATTTTTTCACACACTCCACAAGGAAGTACTTACTGTTTCACGTATCCTTTCATCCTACCTCATATGATGGACTATGATTGAGTAATGCGTAGCTCTATGGTCTCTTATATAGTTTTCAATATAATATATTGTACCTAGTTAATTCATGTTATTGGAAACACGTCATGAATTATGGTGTTCTTCAGTCCAAAATATTATTCGTATACATTATGACGTATGCGACACCCTAATTGATGGCCTAAACGTATATTTCATACGGGATACATATCATGATTTTCATTTATGTGTATGTACCTTATGGTTTATGGTAATTTGTTTTATTTTTGGCCAACAGAATATATTATTATAACACAAAGCCAACAAACAAATTTGTTCAAGTTCATTTTCTGTGTGGGTCAAAACATCAAGTTTAGTTTTGAATATTGATTATGATTTCGTTAAATTTTAGCAAATTATAATGATTATAGTAATAAATGAACAGATTAATAATTAAAGTATATTGGTAAGTGGTTTTTAACGTATTATACATAGGTATTGTAGTTTTAAACAAGAGAAAATAATAAAATATAATATTTTATTTGTTTTTTTTTTTTTTTGGAACAACATCTATGAAACGTACGAATAAAGTATTTTTAATCATTTTTTTATATATGTATGGTAATTGCCATTTGTTTATGACCAGAATTTTCTTTGTAGCCCTCGCATTTAAAATGTTAGTCGTTATTTATTATTTTTTTGACATTGGTCTGTTTTTTTTTAAACACACGAGTTATGTAACAGTTACTGCAAATGTAGGTATCTACAGCACAATTTATAGCATTCAGATAAATGTAGATAATATTGTATTGTTAAAAGTAAAATAATATGTTTTCAATATTATAAAGTAAAATTGTAAATCGTGTAGTATATTACTTATGTAATAGTAGTTTTTAATCTGTATCATAAACAAGTAGATAAGATTATTTAATTTGTTATTAAATTCTAGTTTGACAATAATATTACTTGTTATACCTACTATCCGCATAAGTTAAATTTTTGATGGAGCTCATTTTAATAAATCCATTGGTCAAAGCACGATCCCATGATCGTCAAATTAACTTTAACAATTTTAAAATGACACTTTTAATATTTAACAATCATTAAATTGATATTCTCATTTATAACCGTGTATATAATCTAATAAAAAGAAATTTGAGTAAAAGGTATATTCTAAGTGAAAAGTAATTATGATAAAATGTAATATTTAACAACAGCGACTATATCTACATCAACGAGTAGATGGGTAAAATAAGAAATCATAAAATGCCGCATAATTTTACTTAGTATCTACGTATAATTTATTAAAACTTTCATAAATTAAATTGTTGCATATTATATGTGTTAAATATTTTGGAAATATTATGATTTATCGTTGTTTTATAAATTAATATATTCGCTAGGTACCAGTATTATACATTCCTACCCGACGAGCAAAGTGTTTCCGCCCCCTACTGGTCAGATTTAAAATTATTTTTTGGTGAAAATAATTGTTTGATCTAAATCAGGGATGGCCAAACTGCCATTTGTGGCACATTTGTTGTTATTGAATGGCACACTAGAGTCAGATAAAATAATATATAATTTTCAAATATTTCTAAAAATAAGTATTATTAAATTCGATTATATTATCGCAGTGGAATTTCCGATTATTATTCCGATACGAGAATTGTTACGGTACGTGTGTACTAGAGTACTACCATAAAGTTAGTCGTATTAGAATCGCCGTGCCCCGTGCGTTACTGAGTAGTTTGTGTCGTTCTGTGCGTGTGATCGTGAAATGGCATCTAATAAACCAGGAACTTCAGGTTTAGACGTAAAACCAAGTTATAAAGATGATATTTCTTCGCGAAATTTTAATACAGAATGGATAGAAAAATTTTTATGTATAGAAGGGAAAAAATCTAGACCGACATGTTTAGTAGGTATGTAACTCTGTAATTGCAGTTCCAAAAAAGTTCAATGTTCAACGGCACTATAATAATCACAATGATATTACTGAAAAATACCCCGAGGATTCTGTAAAGAGGACAGAATATATTGAAAAGAAGACTAATTCATTGTTAACTCAGCAATCGATTTTTACTAAACAATCAAATGAAAAAAAAAGACATGGTGTTAACGTCTTATGAAATCGCATTTTTGCTAGCCAAGTGTGGAAAACCTTATTCTGATGCCGAAATCATTAAAAAAAGTTTCGATATTTTTGCAAAAAATGCAAATGATTCAAAAATTTCTACGTACGTAAATGACATTTCTTTATCACGTAATATAATTATGAGAAGAATTGACGAAATTTCCTTAGATATTTCAAAACAAATTTCGTGTAGTACCTACTACTAAATCTAAATATTTTTCTCTTGCGCTTGATGAGAGCTGTGATATTACGGACAATCCGCAATTAAGTATATTTATTCGAAGTGTGATTTCTAAGTTTGAAGTGACGGAAGAACTTTTAGGACTTGAAGTACTCGAAACATCGACAACAGGTACAGATATATTTAATAAACTAAAATGTTGTGTTGAAACTTTGTTGTTAAAAAGTGACGATTTAATCTGGTCTAAACTTGAAAGTGTATGCACAGACGGTGCTCCGTGTATGATAGGTAAAAATATTGGTTGTGTAACACTATTGGAGGAGTTTTTGAATAGAAATTTAAATAAATATCACTGTATTATACATCTAGAAGCCTTATGCGCCAAAATTTTAAAATTTGATCATGTATTAAAACCAGTATCTCAATGTATAAACAAAATAAAAGCTCGGCCTTTAAATCATCGATTATTCAGAACTCGTTTTGGAGACGCCATTAACGAATCTGGTGAACTATTATTATTTTGTGAAGTAAGATGGCTTGCAAAAGGAAAAGCATTAGAAAGATTTTGGGATCTAAAAGACGAAGTTATTGAATTTTTAGAAACAAATAATGAATTGCCTGATGAATGTGAACTACTGAGAGATAAAAATTGGTTAATCAACCTTGCATTTTTAACTGATATTCTCGGACATTTAAATATTCTCAATAAACGACTCCAAGGTGAAGGAAATTTATTTCCAGCCCTTGTAGGTTCTATAAATTCTTTCATGTCTCGACTTCGTCTTTTCGAAAGTAATTTAGGAATGGGAAATTTAGATCACTTTGTACGATTAAAATCTATTTATCTACCGACAGATATTCCATTGACGATTTTTAAATATCATATATTATCACTATATGATAGTTTTCAAGAAAGATTCAGCAAATTTAAAGAAGAAGAAGATTTAAATAACTTATTTATTAATCCATTTATGTACATACACACGATCTCCAAAAATATACCCCAATATGCAATTGGAAATTATTGAACTTCAAAGTTCAACTGTTTTAAAATGCAAATATAAAGAGTCATCTGAGATTATAGAATTTTGGAAATGCCTACCCGAAGAAGATTTTCCAGAACTACATAATGTAGCGTTGAAATTGGTTTGTAGATTCGGCTCTACATATATATGTGAGAAAAGTTTTTCACGGATGACTTTCATTAAAAATAAGTATAGAACCAAACTAACAAATTCTCACTTGAAAAATTTAATGCTTCTATCTTCAACTAAACTTAAACCAAATTATGAAGAGATAATATCGATCAAGCAAATTCAACATACCTAATCATTAAAAAAAACATTGCAATTTAACTGTCATAAAAATAGTACCTATGAAAAAAATCTAAAATTTATATTTATGTAAACTGTAAATAAATAAATATTTTTTAAGGCACATTCTCAATTTTGTATACATTATTTGGCACAATATAAAAAAAGGTTGTCCACCCCTGATCTAAATACTATATATATATAAAATGAATCTCTATTTCCCTTGGTCACCCCATAACTTGAGAACGCCTTTACCAATTTCATTAATCTTTTTTTTAAAGTTATCTAATACTTTGTAGAAGGTTTTTACGAAAAGAAAAATTAAGAAAATTGCGCAGAATATTGGAACATTTAAGAAAACTTAACGACTATTTAAACTTCGCGCGTTTGACAGTTGATACTTATATACATTAATACACGTGATACTCTGTGGCAGAAACATCAAGGATACTATACAATATATAATATGTAATCTATGGATAAATAGTTGAAAACGAATAGTTTACGATGACCATAATTAAATCATAATTCTTATGTTTTCAATTTAGATTTAGATCTTTCCGCTATAGGTACAGTATACATATTATAGAATATTCTATCGATTAGTCTGGCATGTATCGATCAAAAAAATAATTTATTAATTTCTTTGAATTTTTAGTGCTTAGAGGAGATATTATGATATATTATTTATTTGTAATTAAATTGTTGTCATTATATAATATATTTTGTGCAATAAGTGAAGTTTGAATAAAATCACCACGGCTGTGATTTGCCTTTATGTGATAAGTTTATATAATAATTAGTTTGTGTAAAATTACTGCGTGCAGTTCCGGCACAGGGAATTTTGGCAGTGGAATCAAATTGGTAGTATAGGTAAGTACTTTAAAATTTGGTTTTTCAAAATGCCACCAATTAGACGTAACAACTTAGGTCGCAGAACTCGCAATGCTGTAAGTCAAAGATATATACGATCAAGTCAAACTGACGAGCAACGCGAAACGCGAATTTAAGTTGGACGGAATCAAAATCAACAACGTAGAAATGTTAAACCATCAACATTATTTATTTACCCTCCAGAAAACAAAACTAACAATGTTGTGTATCAAAAGGTATTACAATAAATGTTAAATACTATGTTTTTGAAATAATTTTTTTTTTTGAATATTTATTCTAGTTTGAATTGAATATTTATAGATCGGACAGGACAACGTCTGTCGGGTCAGCTAGTATCTAAATATATTACAATGAGCCAATCATTACATACGGCATATGGTATGTTGTAATCACTGCATAAAATAATGGAATGAGGTTCAAGAATAGATATTAACTGAATATGAAATTCAATTACAGAAAATGTATTGTTAGAAGATTTAAGATAAGTATGTGACGTCAATTAGTATAGAAATTGAATATAAGGATATAAGGATAAAACCTTGCTTTACACTATTAGAACTTAAAGTGACTGATAATGATTTACTCGGGAGTAAGCACTATTATTAGGGTATTTATCTTGTCTAAAAATTTCATCTAATTTGCTTATACTTCTGATCAACATATTCCAATGCGTTTGAAATAAGAATAATTTTAATGAGGAACAAAAATCCAACTATTCCGAGTGGGTTTTTAAAGATTCCTTCTATACAACTTTTGGACGTATTATTGACGTAAAATATTATTTTAATGGCATATAAAATATATTTTATTTTGTACAATGCGAGTATTGTATTAATTCTAGAAATTAAACGTCTACATTTTTTTGTTTTGGGATATATACAATTTTAGACTTAAAATGTGGGGGGTGTAAGCATTTTATTCGTCGGGTTATAGAGTGTAAATATATTACATTTTTATAATTTATTAAATAAAATATAAATATATCTAATATTTATATACAGTGCTCAGAAATCAGATGGAAATATTTATAAAAAAAAAAAAAAACCAAAAATTTAAAAATCAATATTTTGTTTCTAATGTAAAGTAGAGTAGACAAGTGGAAATTACTGTTACATATAAAAAATGTTATTTTTCAGGAAAAGGTGTTCGTCAAATGGTGTCTTTGTAAACGTAAATGTTATTGGAGTTTCGAAACGAAGCTGCCCATTACACCTTTAAAATTTCGACCGAAATGTTGTGTACCTCTTTCCGAATGCATTCCTTCATAGCATTTTTGGTTCTTGGTGGGTTGTTTTAGCTGCAGGAATTTGCAAAGGAGCTTTATTCCTGGGTGCGTGATAAGGAGGAACGGCTACGCCGGGGTAATTGGCAATTTCATTTCAAGTCTCCAACAATGTATGTGTTTACAAGAATGCCATTTGACGGACATTATTTTCAGAAAATAAAAATTTATGATGTGCACCTAATAGTAATTTCCATTAATCTACTTTATATTAAAAACAATAAAAATTAATTTTTAAATTTTTAGTTTAAAAAAAAAAAAAAATATATTGCCATTTGATTATCAAACCCTGTTTATATTATATCGTTTTTTCCATATTTATAATGCTATACAATTTTAATCCACTTTCCCATGAAATTTATGGCATTTTTTTATATTCATTCTGTTTATCGTGCAGGTCCGCCCCATCGATTTTTGTCCTTGTGTTTTTCTGACAATTCTGCATTGGCCTTTTTTTCACACGATTTTTTCGTTTTCCGTTCACCCGTATTTTCACGTTTTTTTGCGATTCCGAAAAAAACTTTTTTTGACGGCATATTATGTGGATCAAACTATTATTCTATTCAGTAGCGTCATTTCAGTTTTTGAAAGGGAGGGGCAAAATTGTTGACCCAGCCCAAATAATTGAAAAAAAAACCCGCACGCTACCCTCACAAACTTCTTCCCGCTTACATTTTATCTCAGTAAAATTAGAATCAGTGGCGGTTTTACGGGGTGATAACCTACCATAGGGGGATCGCCCCCTTTGAACTTTTTTTTTAAAATCTTTATTGGTTGCATTATTTTAATATATATGACTATAGTCTATAATAATTAAATTATTCAAAATAAACATGTTTTGTCTAAACCACTGGCATTGAGGTATATAACAAATAATTGTTGTTAAAAAATAGTCTGTATTGATTTTTGATATCTGAAGAAATGAAAAAAATTTCGATTTGACAAAATCTTATTTTTACCATTCATTCATCATTTTTTGGTAGATTTTCTTTGCGCATTAAAAACCTATTGAAAAAATTGAAAAATTACCTCTTTAAAGTACCGACTAAATGCAATTTTTTACCGGGAACTGGGTAAATTTGTAAAGATTGGAGTACTCCTTCTGGTAGAAAAGTTTAGAGAAAAAAATAAACATTGTAAAACCACTATACCCTTGCTACGTTTAGAATCTAAAATATTTTTTCCCCGTCGATTTTTTAAATTTAGTTAAATTAATGCACGACTAAAGTTACATTACGTTTTTCAGGTCTAAGATCTCATTTTACCAACTATTTAGACTTAAATACCTCAAAATTGATAATTTCGTTAACAAAATTTAAAATATAATAATTTAACAATAAACATTGTAAAACCACTGCCTATAAGAAAAAGTCATATTTACATATTACATACAATTGCTACTACTCATCTTGAAAAACTACATAAAATGTTAAAATAACAAAAAAATGTGTTTCTCGTATGCGTACGCTGAGTAATGGAGTGTGGTGTGTTTAATGTTGTAAGACGGCGCTTGCAAGGCAGTCGTGCTGTATGTAACGATGTATTGCCGTGTCGGCAACAAAAGCGCTCACGGCCGGGTGCTCACATGACACACCTGCGTGGACATGCACGCGTTTTCGTTTTACATTTTTCCAGACTAATATGGAATAGAGTATAGTTGATCAAGATTGGTTTGGGCCGGGCACACTATAGAATAGATATACGGAAATTAAATATATATTAATATTTATTTATAGAAACCATCACTAAAGAACATATAAATTAAATAGCTAGTGGTAAAAGTAGGTTAGGTACCTAAATATAGTATAGGTACATGAAGTATTGAAGTATACGCAGTACACAGCACAGTGTAAACCTCTATTTTAACGCTCGTGTTTTAATTTGTTTTCTCAGTTTACTGATATTTGTAGAAATCAATAAGTAAAATAACTATTAACTATATTAATAGACTATAGGTATTAATAGGTACCTATTATAAGTTTTAAGTTCCAACCATACTATTTATAGCGTCTATCGATCTATTTTAATATTATTATTATTTATTTTACGAGTACGTCGAGCATGCATGCAAATTACTATACGGCATACGCTTTTAATAATTACTCGTAAGTTACTTATTAGCACGAATCATGTCAGCGGCTCATAAATAGTCAAACACCGACTCGCTGCCAATAAGGGGGGGGGAAATGCCCACTCTATACCCCCCCCCTCCAAATAATACCACTGATTCTATGGCATTAGTTTGTGGTGTCTATGGTGATAGGTAACTATTATGATCTTAGTAAACATTTAAGTGGGGGTATTGTTTCCATTACACCAAAAAAAAAACTTATTATCCCAACTCTCTTTTCAATTTACCTTTAACTTAAAAAAAAATGTAAAACCATTTTTTATTTCATGCCTATATAGTTTAGTGGATGTCAAGCTTTTTTGATATATGAAATAAATTAATGTATTTTTAGTTTTTTTTTTCACTCATATTTTTATTATTTATTATTACATAATAATTAAATAAATATTAATATATTAAATACTTAATGTTATAATAAATACACAATAATTAATAATATTATTGTTATCAAAATACAAAATGTATTATGATATAACATATATAGGTATTGTGATAAAACGTGTTAAATAGTGTTAACAACATTCTCTCTTTTTCAAGTAAAAACCGAGATACCTCTATTGTTTTTATTTCCATTTTTCAATACAATATAATAGTAAATTCTTGAAATTTTAAAAATATAATATTTATAATTTTCACCTTATATAAAGGGTGTCTCTAAAAGAACGCCCGATTTGAAAAGGCCGCCATTTTTGTTTTTTTTTTGTTGGCTGCACTGGTTTTGATAGTTTTGTTATCTGTTATCATTGAGGTTTTGTGTTAACAAGGGGTTTTGTGGTTCTTAGTCATTGTTTATGTTGTATCGCAATGGAAAGGTACAGTAAAGAACAGTGTGTTTTAATAGTGAAAACTCACTACTAGAATGGTGAACATTACGCAGTGACTGTACGAAAACTACGCACTATTCTTGGACATCATAATGCACCAAACGAATCAACTGTTCGTCGGTTGATTAAGAAATTTGAAGAAAGTGGTTCTACACAAGACAAAAAAATCCCTGGACGCCCTCGAAGAGGCCGAAGTGAGGCGAATGTTACTGTTGTCCATGATTCTGTTACGGTGAGTCCAAGAAAATCGTGTCGCCGTCGTGCACAAGAAATGCACATGTCGCCAGCAACTATGCAAAGAATTTTAACAAAAGATTTGCACTTACACGCGTACTAAGTCCAATTAACACAGGAACTTAAGCCGGCGGACCACGAAAAACGACGGTAATTCGTTGAATGGATCCTGACGAGAAAGCGAGAGAGCGAGGGTTTTAATTTGGAGTAGAGGTTTGATCGGTCCTTACTTTTTCGAAGACGAAGAAGGAAATGCTGTTACAGTGAATGTGGTTCGTTACTGTGCTATGCTTAGTAATTTTTTATGGCCTCGTTTGGACCAAATGAATATCGAAAATGTATGGTTTTAGCAAGACAGCTCAACTTGTCACACTTCAAGAGAAATAATCGCTCTGCTGCGTGAGAAGTTCCCGGACACACTAATCTCGTTGTGTGGAGACCAAAGCTACCCACCTCGATCTTGCGACTTGACGCCGTGTGATTTTTTCTTATGGGGATACACTAAGTCACGAATTTACCAGAATAAAGTCCGAAACGTCTTGGAATTTAAGCAAGAAATTCGTCGTGTCCTCAACGAACTTGATGGGGCAATGTGTGATCGAGTGATGGTAAATTTTATGGAAAGAATAATCGCCTGTAGGGCTAGTAGGGGAGGTCATATGCTCGATGTTGTTTTTCACTGTTAAACCTCAATTTATCCTGAAGAGAATGATATATTTGTAATGTTTTTTTAAGAAAAATAAATTTAATGTATAGCAGATTTAAATCCGGCGTTCTTTATTGTTATAGGATTATTGATATTTAACACGGTGATCGTTACCTCAGTTGGCGAATGGCGATATATTGAAATTAAGAACGATTTATCGTTAAGGGGATTGGTAGCGATGTATTATTTCATTGATTTAGACCTAAAAGCCTGACAAAATTAAGGCTACTTAGAATTTTCCGATTTGAAATCTGAAAATATATTCAGATTCTGTACGTTCTTAACTAGAGAATGTAGGAAACAGAATTTTAAATTTTTGCTAAAAACTTGTAAAAAAGGGGGATAAATTTTTGGAAATTTACTAATTT
>JAIPRL010004504.1:0-37629 GCA_025469235.1 Pemphigus obesinymphae | reverse complement strand
AATAATATTATAAATTATACAACATTGAGTATGTGGTCACACTTATTGCTAAATAGGAATATGGCCCCCACGTTTCTCTGTGATAAGTATACTAACAATGTTAATTTGAAAGAGTGTCCGGGGCCTGATAATATTGCAGAGTCAAAATGTATACAAAACATGAAAAATGAGAATATTTACTATGCTCTAGAGCAGAGTTTTTTTTCACAGTGCACAAATGCACAAACGAAACATGAGTTGGTCAACGATATGAACCAACGCTTTTTTGAATTTAATTCATATTTACAACGAATATTTAAATGCACATATTTTAGTCGTCACGCTATCATTCATTAAATCTAACAATAATTGACTATTTCAATAGAAAATATATTATTGAAATAATTTAATCAGCGTCATTTTATTTTTGATCATTTTCGGAGAGTTGTTAGTGCTACTTTAATTTGCGGAACACCTAGAATCTAGATGGTAATAAAAATAATATTAATTAGTAAAAACCTGGTTTAAAAATAATCAATATTATGGACTTAAGTTAATTTACTAATGGTTTTGTAAAAAAAAATTCGTTTATCAATGACCTATTTTTTGAATTTATAGTTTGATTAAATTCATATGAACTTGATTATGAACTTTTGAAGATTATATATGATTAGAAACCGAATCTTGATGGTGTTTTATGTATTATAATACCTATAATATTGTTTATCTGAATCTGCATAATTTTTTAAAATAAATATCTGTAGGTATACACTAGGATTTTAATGTTTATACTTATTAAAGATATGTACAATAATCATGTAAATACAAAATGCCAATTTTGTAATATTTATTTTTCAGAATGTACTCGTATATGTGGAGTCACAATTCAAAACGTGCTAGGTGACATTTAGCTAAAATTGAGTTATATAATAGTAATATTAATAATTTATAGTGATATGAAAAAGTATTTAAAATTAATGATTTATTTTCTATCTATAAAAATTGGTTTTAAATTGAGTATTTTGCAGATTTTTCCGTTTGTTATATAAAAAACCCATAGATGAATTACTTTTTTTAGAATTAAAAACAACCATTTATCATAATTCATTCCAAAACGTACTACGGCGTGTTTATTTGAGTAAAACGTAAGTAAGTCCCGTGTTACAATAATTATAGGACAGCAACTTTATTTAATCCGAAACGTGCGAAATGACATTTTTCTATCATTGAACAAATATTGATAATTTCTATGTACATATTTATAATCATTTCAATTTACGAATATATGAAGTTTTTCAGTTTAAAAAAAGCAATTACGTACCTACCTAAATGTATTATTGTGATTATACATCGCATGTTAATACGTGTAACATATTTCGTCGTTCGCGTGAAATTCAAAAACAAGACAGTGTATTATGAAAAAAATAGTCGATTTTATTTTTTTTAAAAACGTACTAAGACAGTTACACACTTTTCACGCCCAAACATACTACGTATGTGTCGTATATAGTGCGTTATGGCATAAATTGATTTATGAAAACTCGAATATAAATATATAAAAAACGTATCAAATGAATTTATCGTAATCAATCATTGTATATTGTTTTTTCTTTTTTGTAAAGAAATAGTGTGTCGGATATGAGGTTGTTCTTCTGTACATTTCAAAATCGATATTTGTGGAAAATGGATAAATGTCCTACACATGTACTAAATACATCACACATGTTCGTCGTCGATTACACGGTAACGCTAAAATAATTCGAAATTTACTTCTGAATACATTTTTATAACACGATTTCAATACATAAAATATGTATTTAATCTCGTATTTATGTATAAAATATAAACTCCGGGACGCTGTGAGAGGTACGTGATGTATTAATATCGCGTTATTCAGGCGCGTGTTTCCATACTGCTGTATAGTGGTTTTTTTCTTTTGCGTGAACATAATTACCGAGGAAAACGTTTGTGAGGAATACATAAGTCGTCCGATGAACGATCAGTATGATAATATTGTCAAATCGACGAAAAAAAAAAAAAAATACAATACATACCACTCTCGTTGGTGTATAGAATCATCGTAATATGACAATATTATAATGTATCTACAATTGCAAATGAATCGGATGAATACACGAACGAAATAATAATAGAGATCAAAAGTTACCAAATCCGGTAGAATTTCATGTTTGTTGAACCGTAAAAACAATTATGGTATGGAAAAAATGTACGCTATTTCTTATTATAATATTTTGTATAGTCTTTATATTTTACATGATTATTATATCAGAATTCTTATCGTGCGTACTAATCGCAATTAATAACTAAATAATAGATAAAGAAATTTGGAGACGTAAAAATCTGGTGATAGTATTATTTTCGTTGGCAATATCCCATTTGGAAAAATAAGAATACAATAAATTCGTAAGATAACTATTAACTATAACTACTATAATACAATACACGCAAAAGTAATTTGGCGAACTTTACTTTAATTTTAATTTTTTTTTTTTCGAGCACAAAATTTATTATTCGTGTCTCATTACAAACAAAGGGTATAGTCTGTTCTCTATCGTTAAAAACTATTCGAAAAAAGTATTTTTTTTTTTTTTTTAACGGTTAAATCGTTGACCCTAAAAACGGAAAATATACGGTCAGCTGTATGTGCTGTACCGTGTAGTTTTAAAAAGGAGTTTGGCCAAATGCGTTGGTCCATTAAAGTATTTATTCATAAATGAGTTTAACAAACACTGTATTATTGTAAACGCCCAGATGTTTTTGTCGATAGAATATTGCGGAAAAAATTATTACAGATGCCTACTTTTGCATAAAAATTAATTCACAATACAACAGTAATTCAACATAAGTAATTTCATCACCTTATATAATATACACGATGTCCTATTTACTAGTTTTATAGTTTCCTAAGTATATACATATGTTTAAATTCTTGCATTTTTCTTTTAATTATCTCTTGGCTTTATTTATTTTTCTAACAATAACTTTCTGGGGGAGAAAGATTTAACTATAAGAGTTTTGAGATAAAGAGCTTTTTCCATTAAAAAAATTCATTGTAAATGGTACTTTTGAGATGTAATTTTTAGATTTTCCCAATAGTTTTCGAAATTGTAATGTATTATTAAACCGATTATAACAGATAAATGGTTAAAATTACTGTGCATTTAGTATTTATTTGTTACACTGAGCTTTGTTTTTATTGAAAGAAATAATGTATCGTTGCTTTTCAATTCAACACTTCCATTAAATGTATCCTATCCAAAAAGTGAAGTGCTTTCACCATCTATGGACTATATTTTTAATAATAAGAAGGACTCTACACTTAATAAATAATAATTATAAATAATCGTAACATACCCAATTTAAATAGTTAAATTTTCCGAAAACACCGATAGTTTTAATTTTTACCAACTTCAGATATTGATTTTCTAAAAACTCAAACACATATAATTGAACGAAATTTGTTTGCTGTTGAAGTTTATTTTTTCAAGCAAAGCCTTGATGATAATATTATAACCGTTTAATAAATTAATTTATATTGTAAATCGTGTACCATTTATATACAAATCTAAATATCAAAACTTGCCATCTACAAATTACCTATCAAAAAATTTAATTATTTAAATTATCCAATGAAATTTTTTAATTATCTTAAAGTATTGTATAATGATTTGAAAATACATTATACACATGTGCATTAAATTTGGTTTTGGAGTCATTGATAATTATTTATGGTGGAGAGAGGTCAAGTGAGGGATATGTTTCACACCTGTATTATAAGCTGAATTAGGAAAAACAAGATTATCGCTAGAAACCTGTAGTCAGTATAACAATATTACTATCTATTTAAGTTTGCTTAATGTTTACCCCCTAAAATTTACCCCATGGACGTACATGGTAATAGGCTCTCACGCCTAGGAATGTTTCAGAAAATATAACAATATAACATGAACGAATATCCGTTATGTTTTGCTCGATTTCACAAAGATATTTTCACGATATTTTATTAATAATTCATTCGGATATTTTGGTTATACTACGGAAATATATATACGTACATCGAGAAATAGTCCAATTCGATTTAAGTGATTTTTCAAGTGATATTTTCATTTATTGTGGGGCTCGATCCGATGTAATTTTTTAATCAAAAACAAGCTTCACGGAAAATGTATTGCAGTCTCATCTAATTACATAATTAAAAATTAAAACTCTACAGTCAACACTTTTTCAGTATTTTAATACGAAAATATGTCGTGAGTCTAAAAAATTACCCATTTCAAGACAAATCTTATCGGATTTTATTAACCGATATTTAAAATAATAATAAAAACTCGAACTGTAGAATTTTTTCTTCTATTTATTTTAATAAATCTTCATGTAAATTCTACGATGATAAATAATTTTTCTTGTGAAGTAATTTTTCCAGACTCATTGAAAGTTGATAACACTGGTAATATTATATTGTGCTCTATTTAATAATTGATTAGCCCAAAATTTTACTAGTGCTTTAGAAAATATACACATTGTTAATGCAACATTATAGTGTTTTAATTTCTTATAAGTAATATGATTATACTCAAGGGGAAAATAAAAATCAATAAATAATAACAATAATAAACATTTTTTGTAATAATATTTCATAATTCCATTTATGAAATTTAATTCAATTTAATTTAATCAAAAATGTGACTTTTATAAAATAAGTGTTCTTGAAATGGAAAATCAAACTATTTTTAGAACGATTTTTATATTCTTCAAATATAATTTTAAATTCTTTTAAAAGAAAAATTAATCAAGTTATAAAACAGGGGAATTTCTGAAGTCATTTGTTTGGTCTAAAATAGAATTAACTAAATCCGAATATTGTACAAGATTGATCGACTGGAATAATTTCGTCCTTTATATAGAATAATAACAATAAAATGTATAATTGAATTGTTTGTGTTCTTGATGTGTATATAGGCCACTATATTATGCAGTGTATCAATTGTTAACGTTCCCGACAGTGGCTATGGTATAAATGTATTATTAAATATTAGAAAAGACGGCTATTTTTCTATACAGTTGCATTTAAAAATTGTTTAAGATTCAATTTATCTATTTAAAATATAATTATTTTTATACGATATAGAACATTTCAATTTTTTTATTGAAATAGGCCTACAATCTTTTAAATAATCTTAACATTTACGTCAAATATCTGTCAATAAGATAGTTTTAAAAGATAATTTTCAAAATAAAATTGTGTTCTTCGAATATATACCACAATGAATGGTGGACATAATTATTGTGAAGAAAAACGCAATTGTTAATAGTCGGATATTTTCGTAAAAAATGTCGATTGGTTTTTTTCAATGATATTGAAACATGCATTCTAATGACAATTGGTTTTTGATATTTGTCGACCTGGGAAAACCTGTTAGCTTTTTATTTATACGCCTACTACGTGACGACAATGATACGAGTGAACTTGTCAATGTGCTTAAGTACGTGTTATTTATGTTTCTGTGACACTTTCGTACTGCACACCGTACGGTTTCTTAAGAGCTAATAACAATACGTTATACCATAATTGCGTAAAAATAAAGAATAAAAAAGATAATACACGTAAAAACTTTTAATTCCGTCTACTTGTATTCTCGTGGTATATACTTTGATGAAAAAATAAAATATTGTGTCCACAGTTCCTCCAAAAATGTCAATAAAGACAAAAGCAAGTGATAAATCAAACATGTCAAGACTGCCATGCATCGATGGATGGGCTCAATTCCCCGTTACTTTCGCAAAAACATAATTCTATTTATTCGACGGATTTGTTTTCTTTTTAAATTCCTAACACTGCTGTACTCCAACCACCAATGATTTCATGCATATATCATGATTATAAAGCTACGCTTCAAACGTAAAGCATACGTACATTATATTTATATACTAAAACTTTTTAGGACATATATTATGAAGAATAGAATGGAAAGATAGATGAGAAAGCTTTTAATCACTATGTTTCTATTTTTAAAAAGAGACAACATATCGGAGAAGAATCGCGAATAAAATAATCTTTTTAAATTTGATATTAAAACATCAAAAATCTACAATTATAAGCCAGTTTAGACGAAGACCGTTTTAATAGCGTAGATGAGGTGCTATCCTGAAACTGTGTATAAACTGTATGAAATCGTGTAAACTAATATTTTATATGATATGTCATAATACAGTTTTAACAGTTGTACTCGTATATCTTAAGATTTGCCTTATCTCGTTTGCAAAATCTCGAATTACAATAATTATTTTGAATTATACGTATAATTTTGTAGGATTTATAGTAAGTTATATGCATACGCTATGCATGATGTACATTCAATCAAATAAAATTCCATGCACTTTCACGAAAGTCATATTAAATAGCAAATAGCTACTCAAAGTTTAAATTTCAAAAATTACGAAAACGAGTCTGTTCAATAATTTTTGAGTAGATACTTCTGGGAAGCGGGCTGATACGCAAAAAAAATAACTATAACAGTCCAAGTATATTCACAGTAGATATGACGTCCTGCCTTCTAATTGGATAATATATTTCGGTAAATTGATATGCGATATGTTTATATTTTTGTTTCGCCGTTATAATCGGATACATACTTTATTTTGTTTTGTGTGTATAAATGGCCTTGCTTTCCGTTTGGCCATCATAGCTGCCGATTTCATGTAAAAATTATTATCAGAGACCGTTTTATAGTTCAACCACAGATTAAATGAAACCAGATTGTGCACTCAATGCTTATCGAAAAAAAATCGAATTCGATAGTTGCTATCGAGCCCCCAAATTAGTGTTACCACATGTTAGAATCTAAAAGTCTTTAATGATTTTCTAATGATTTAAATACTAATATTATTTATTATCATTTATGAACAGTAAATAACGTTCAAGGTTTATAGATTAAATCGGTCAGTGTAACAAACATATTGTAAATGAAGCGTACAATAAATGTATTCATTGTAACTGGATAAGCCACTTAACGGGCACCCAATCACAGCATCTTATTCACGATTCTATTATTCAAAGCCAGAGTGCACAATCTGGTTTCATTTAATCTGTGGTTCAACGGACAGTATAATAAACACAGATTATATTATTATTTGTAACACGATAGAATTAACCAGATATGACCACACAGATGATGCATTTTGATATGATTAGCGCATCATGCAGGAACAATATTTTCATATATATATATTCATTTATATTTATATACATGGAATGTGATGTCACGTTCATTTTGTAAACGGTGCTGCGTACATAACGTAGGCATCATGCGCGTCAGAGCTGTGTAATCATACCTGGTTAATTCTATCATGATCTGTAGTATAAATACAAATATTTACTCGTCACGTCCATGATGAAATAACATGGTGTGCCAACAACATGAACGAATGTTAGAACGGTTCTAGTTGTCATTAAATAAAATATAATTGATCAATAATTCCAAAAATCTCTGACGTCACTCGGTCTTATCTGCAGTATTTTCAATATGATAATACCTAAAGAGGTTTAATGCATAGGCATATAATATATATATATATATATATATATATTTCAATGGTTTAGTGTTAACAGTGTTAAATATATTTAATCAAAATAAATAGTAGATAACAATAATAATTATGATAAGAGATCCAAGTGATGTAGGAACCCTGTGCAGAACTCAGTTGCTGGCATACCGTGTTACTTCGTCATAATCATGCCTATTAATAATCATAGAACATAATAAAAGAGTCACTGTACGGATTTACTTTTTTCGGGCAATATATTTTTTCGTTGGCCTCAAAATTAGCTGACCATCTTATCACCACGAATACCTAAAATAATTTTCAATCGCGAAGAAAACAATGTAGAAAAATTAACCAGACTACAGTCTCAAAATCTGGGTTTTTCAAATGAACAATGGAAATGTGGAAAATGTGCTTGTACCACGTACGATTTAAACTTTTAAAATATTTTTCTTTGAAATGTTGGTGCTACAACTCCCCGTGACATAAGACATTCCTTGCATAGGAATAAACTTTAATAACTTCAAAGCGGAGCCTCGGAGCGTCTGTTGCTAACTTCATGGCCGCATCTCTGAACTGGGTAAACAAACCATTATTAACGCTAAGTGTCGCTTCTATGACGTTCTGTGTCGTAGAGTAATATAGAGGCACCGTTGTGTATCTTTACCTTACGATTGACTTGAAGACGGTAAATCGTGGATATATTATATATATTATGGTGATAAAAATATACCGTATAATAAACTGTAAAAAGAATTGCTTGTTATAATGTGGTCTGTGATAAATATTGTGTTATCTATTATATGTTGCCATAAAACACGATATTGGTACAATATTTTATTTGTTTTTTAATTATTATTGGTTAGTGGTTACTCTGTCAACTATCCACGATTTTAGAGCCTCTATATGTTCTTATGCTATAATCTAATACCGTGCATACCTGATAATATCGTAATATGATTACAATGATATCAGTGCCGTATTGTCGCGTTCGATGCGGTGTCCGTGCGCGGACTTTTACACTGAGCGGCGCATCGGGCGTAGTCCTAGCCGCCTTGTAATTTATAATAAAGATACCGAAAATACGCACACGCACACACACACGCACACACACACACACACACACACGCATAATATAATATACGCGCGCACAAAATATTGCTCGGTGAGGTCGCGGACGTCATTCGGATTTTGATTTATTCGGCCGACGTACCATACATATAATAATAGACAACGCAGACTCGGCCGAGTGGTGGCGCGGTTACCGCGGTATAAAATAATATTATAATGTTATGATTATGGTCGCCGGCCGTTGTGCGTCGGCGGCGGTGTGGTCGACGACTTGGCGACTATAAAAAATAAAAAAATAAATAAATAGTCTAGAAAAAAATAAAAATTAAAAGAGTAAAAAGCATAAAAAAAAAAAAATAGTAATAATAAAAATCGGTTGGAACGGGGCCACGGACGATATCATAAAAATCCCTCTGCACACGCCGGAGAAATGGTGGTATTTCGTAATTAATTACGAAATTAAATCGACCGCGACGCTCGGCGGCGTACCCTTTTAATTAGTATATAGTGCTGCGCGCCCAAGACGACGCGTGTCGTGCGCGACGTGTGCACGCGAAAAGGTATATGCGCTCGACACACGTGCGCCAACCTAACCTAACCGTACCGCCACCGCCATTTTGCCCGTCCGGCCACCCCAGCCGCCGGCCCGCGGCGAGTTAATGAAAATTCGGCAAATTAACCGCATGTGCGTTAGTTGGCTTTTGTAAAACACGCAAACGATCTCCCGAGTAGGAGGTACCGCTATGTATTGTGATTGTGTTTTTACTGGAGGTTGGGTGAAACTCGAAATTTAGGCGTCGAACACCGAACTTCGAACTGGTGCCGGCCCAAGAAATATTCGAGGAGAGAGGGCCGAAATTCCTTCTTTTTTTTTTTTTTTTTTTTTAACGTAAATTAGCGAGAAAGAAAAAATAACGTTTTTTAGCGGTTCGTTTAGCGGCGTAGGACTCGAGCCCGTTCGAAATGTATTCGAGTTTGAACGGTTTGTACGAGTACCCACTTATCCTCTTCGGTTCGATTTTGTATTACTATCTATCCCTACTCCAATTCGACTTTCGAGAACTTCTAGAACTTTTTACAACTTCGAACCACCGCACATAGTACGACAAACCCCTAACATTTACGTGCTGTACCTATACCGGCCGAAATTGCTGTTGAATTTTGACAAATTTACCAACGATAGTTTCCGACCGTAGCTAGCTCATTTCCATGGTGTTTATTATATTTATATTGATATAAGTGTACGTTATAGGTTTTTAGTCCAGTGCAGTCCAGTTAGTCATGATTTATGTGGATTCGTCACCCTGTCACCGTCACATTCAATTTTGAATGATAGAATGTTGGCAATCGTGTGTTATCGTATTTTGTAATCGTCAGCTGTAACTTGCAATATTAAACTCTCCAAATATCCCGTTGTTGATGCGTATCTCTAGCATTGCCACATATCCCATATATCCTTGGGACGTTCGGGACGGATTGTTTTTATATTTGTCGGTCGTTACATCACAATAAAAATAATGTTATGTCAAATTTCTAAATTGGTGTTCTATAGGTTCATATATTAAAAAAAAATAAAAATATTACAAAAAAAAGTTTTATTAAACCGCACTCGGAATAAGTTTTCAAGAAAAAATAATACTACACTATTCTTTCAAATGACCGAAATTGTGGTAGACCTACTACTACCACTTGTACAGTGTATCTGGAAAGATTTTTTGAAATATCCTCCATATTAAATTAGTTATATCTATAAGATACTCGATATATGATATAAAAATAAATAAAATTGCTTATTTATTGATTTATATTTAATTATTAATGGTTTATCATTATATACGCCGTTAGTGATGGAGCACAAGGACATATTTAGAATTATTAAAGGTTTGAATTTGCATGCATAATTTATACAACAATATAATAATATTAGCAATCAGTAATCTTCATTAGGCATTGAATTTGAATAGTTTATATTTTAGAAAAAATATGGTTATTATGATTAAATATATAATTATTGTTATTAGCGTTTACCGTTATCTAGTCAAATTTTAAGAAAATTTTAAGAAAATCAAAAATGTATTTAATATCATTATTTAACTAAATATATCATTGTTTATTGTTATTAACTGTCGTGTAATCTTTTTAAATAGAATTTTTTTTTTTTTTTTGCGTTTTTAATTCTATGACCCATTTGTACTAAGATGTTTTAGAAATCGGTATACGTTTTTAATAGGGTTTTTCCTGAACGGACCAAATTATGTAGTTAATTAGTATTGTATTAAGGTAATTGCAAATACGTTAGTTTTAAGGGGTTATGTATAGGCGTTTTTATAAAAAATTGAAGAAAAATTTTAATTTAACAATTGTAAAATGTTGAAATATATTTAAAAAGTAAACATGAAATAGTCCTCCATCGGTTACATTTTTTCGTAATAAAAAATAATTATCCACAAAACGTCGCTGGAATGACTAAAAAGCCAGCCAAAATTAATTGTACTTAGAATTCTAATACTAAAAATACGAAAGCCCGTTAAAAGACAAGTGTTTTATGGAAATGTCATTCTCCACATTATCCATATAAATTACCAAAACAAAATATATTCTTTAAATTAATAATGATTTATTTCATATTATATTTCGTTCATATTTTGCAATACGTATACTTTTATCTTTTAAAACACAAAATAATTGAACTTAATATTTAAAAAAATTAAATTGTTTTTTTTTCTTCTTTACCAGTTTTTTAAATATTAATTTAACAGGTTTGTAAATATGTGTCATGGTCTTAGCCAGGTTTTAATCTAAAATTGTATTTAAAATGTGCAGAAAATATTTACGTAGGTATCACTCTAACCGTTTAAGTTTACTTGTAAAAGTTTTAGCATATTCAGATATATGTTCACCATTTATTTTATCTCGATAATCTTAAAGTTTACATTTTTTTTTTTTAACAGACAGTTTATGCTCTTGATAATATGTTTTGAATTGTTTTGACATTTAATATTTGATGTTGTGAATACAGCGAGCGACGAGAATATGAATATTATCTGAATATATACTATATAGTGACTATAATACTATATTATATTACATTATTAATATTATATTCGTCGATAAATTATTGATCTTACAAAATTTGTAAGATAATAAATTGTATAATAAATTATACACTATCAAAAATAAAGAGGATATAATGCAATTATCATAAGTAATTATTGTAGTTTCGACTCGCAGAATGCAAGTTAATTTTATTCTAAGAACAGTTGACTATTTTAATAATCAGTCGATCGTCGTCTCTAATAGAGTCAACAACCCATGAATCCATATTAATGTGTATCCCGAAATAAATCACTTCGGAATGTCAAGTATGCAATCGAGATCACATGATCAACTTTGACGAGTCCAATATACGTGATAATCATATTACTATTTCTGTTATAATAATTAGTAAAATTATATGTTAATATACCTACTTGATTATTTTAAATGTCAAAATTCAGTTAATCATGATCTCCTCTAGTATTTTCCTAATCCATTCAATTTTCATCACGTTATAAGACTTCGAATCACTAACAAGTGACAAATAGTGAGAGTTTTGCTTTAAAAATTATTTTTTTAAAGAACAATTATTATTTATTTGAAAAATATTATTTACGTACGATTTAGAAATAATTTTAATTTTAGTGTTCAAAAATACAAAAATATTTTATTCTATATTTTAATACATTTTTTTGGTTTCGAATTTTTAAACGAGAAAATACATGTATTATGAAATTGCAATTACTCTGTATGCGTATAGTGTTTATGAGTACTATGAGGTATATACATAATACACATATATTATTGTTTGAAAATTTCGATAATTATGCCTCAGCGTAATTAGCTTAATCTAATTTAAGTTCCTGAATTATCAAATATATATAGGTACACGTAGAATTATCCGATGTGAAGAGTTTAATGGTGTGGGAAGATCGTACATATTATATTGGCAATCACTTGACCCAGTTCTATTCCCTGCAAATTTGTCGAGTATAATATTATACACCTGAAATAACGATTATTGTAATCTCTATAAGTACACTGTCATCCCTTAACGAAAATAGCAGTTTCTCCAAATATAAAATTGCTGGGAATATGAGTTTTAAGATTTTTTCGTTTCTCATCTTTAAATTATTATATTTATCACTTTTTTTTTTGCAATTACCATAAAAAATACCTATGTATCCAAAGTTTTTTCGAATAGTTTTCTTCATATTTAATTAATTATTATTTTTACATTTTTTCAATTTATGTTATAAAATATTTTATAGTTTTTTTGAGTATCATCTAATTTATCTATAACTATTAGATAAGTATAAGTAAGCAGTATATGAATTAGGAAATTAATGCATTAAGAATAAACTTATGAAGTATCTCCATTGAACATAGGTACATACTTTATTCTCTAGTAAATATATAATATTATAGGCATGCTATTCCGTCGGTACTACATTTTAAAATCGCTTTTTTTTTTAAAAAAAATATCAATGGGACAGTCAAATAATCTAATTTTTCGAAACTTAATCGTTAGTATCTTTCTCTATAGAATGGCAGAATAATAAACTATATAATTTATTATAATAATTTCTTATGCGTAATTGATTATCAAAATTTATACCGTCAAAAAAGACCGCATTTCAGAATATGTAACAATAATACAAATATATGTGTGAATCGATTTTGAAAATCAAATTACATATCAAAATTTTCCGTGTACGTATATGTGTATAGGTTACATATTTTGTATATTATATTAGATACGGTTTTATTTTGAAGTATTTTTTAAGTTCAAAAAGTTAAATCCGTTTTAAGTCACCGTGAATTGTCATTTACGTGAGGAATTTTCTGTATTAGACAACGCGATAAAGTTTTAAACGAGGGATTACAACTGATGTTGAGACTTGAGAACCACTTGACCGAGTTCTATTCGATGAAAATTAGTCAAATGCAACATTTGCGATCACGGTGCGAGTGGAAAATTACAATTATTATTATTTTCCAGACGGTAAATTCAATTTTAACGCAAATATATAAATATATAAGATCGAATTCCGCTTAGAAATAAGGAAACAATTTTATACGTCCGAATTGAATTTAAACGAAAACTCAAAACCGAATATTTAATATTGATTATATATTATTTGTTCGCAATAAATACGAATAAACGGAAATAGCTATAGAAATAAAAGGGGTAATACTATTTCAAAATGGATTGGCGTCGTGGTAACACGTGAGTATTGACAATTATTATACTGAAACATTCGCATAAAAACATTAACCGTATAATATATTATGGGGTTTGATAATTGTATATGGTTCGAGTTCGAATTGCGAATAGAATAAATATAATTCTGAGTTCGGTTCCGTTCGGAATCATAGATATTCGAACAATTTCGGTTCGCCCGGACAAAAACCAGAGCAAATAAAGTCGACGGTGGTGACCTTGGTCGTGTTCACCGACGATGAGTGTAAAATAACGACGAGGTCAATTACATTAAAAAAAAAAAGGGGAAAAAAACCGTAAAAAATTATCAGATCGTCATTTTAGCGAGGGGGGACCCGTTATACATTTGACATCAACTGCATCGTGTCTGTCTCTCGATGCAAATATAATATGCGCGTGTATGATGTCATTCGGACGGATGCAGCGAGACAGAAAAAGATCCGAGCCGGGACGTTGAGGTATCAATAAAATTATAATAATAATAATAATACATTATTGACGTCCATTTATTAGGTTTTAGGAAGAAAAAAATAAATCCTCGTTTATGTACGTTGTTAAAAGCGTGTGCGGCGTAAATACTTTTCGTGAAAATGTCGGTCGAATACCGAGTTCATTACGGTAAGATAATGGGGGTGGTGTTATTTTTTTTGGAATTTTTCGACGCGCGTAAATATTTAATAGCGTTCGATATTATAACGAATGCGCTGGCGCCGTATTAACGATAATCGTATTTTTATACATTTTTTTCGTTATTATTCGAGTCCCTCTCCGTCGTCGCTGCACCGTCGGATAATACAATACGTATATATACGAGTAGGTAGTACTTTCATCGGGGTTATTTAACGTTGTTAAATTTTATTGTTTTCCGTTGTTGTTGTGATTTTTTATTTTTTTCAATAATATCCATTCATCATCAATTTCGATTGTTTGCGTTTAGAAAAGGCAAACGCGTCGGTTTAACAATTACAATATATATATACAATAAACTCATTAACGCGCCGCTACCACAAATAATACACAACATACCTACGATATTATAATAATAATAATAATAATAATATTATTATTATTACGTTACACGCATTATCTAGAAGCGGAAAAAAAAAACGTCCAAAGAAGTCTTTCGGTGGAAACGCGCATTTTCGGTTAGGTCTAAACGCACGCGGCAACAAAGGCTAAATATATTATAATGACCTGTAATACACCTACCGGCGGGTACACCTCCGAACAAGAATGGATCGTGTGTGACCTTAGGTCCGGTCCAATTGATTTGTGAAATTGTTTTTTTTCCTACAAATCATTGTTATATTCGTCGAACAAATCGCGACAATTAGACAATTGGCGTATTGTACCTGCACGGCACGTAATTATTCAAACGGTTCGAGTAGGTATACGTATATTATATTTGACCATATTTTCCTCAAAAATTAGGATTTCGTTTTCCTCGGTAAAAATAGGACTCGTTTTCCTCCACTAACCTCCATATGTAGGTAAAAATTAAAAAATAAAATACACATAAACCGTGTATTTTTCAAACGAATATCGAAAATTTGTACACATGCTCAGTGTGGGGGTAACACAATGACACTACGAGTTTTGACGTTTTTTTTCTACCTATTCAAAAACCAAGTTTTGAAATTATAATTCGTAGTATTTGGAGATAAATGTAAAAATGAAAACACCACGATATTTCCTGCACGATTCTCATACGAATCGATATGTCACATCAGTTTTCATCATTTTCAACCATTTTCTTAACGTCTTGACGCTCCATGTCGCCATGTAAAAAAAAATTATATGACGTATGGATTCATATGAGAAATTTTCAGAAAATAGTACGGTATAACTTATTTATTAACGTCTAATATACTTGATTAATTAGCACGGGTTTTAAATGCAAAATTAGAATTTTTTTTTTTTTACTTTAATTTTTAAAATATTGCAGCGCATGTAGATATAAATATTTCGTGATAATTAATAAAATTTACTTTATAATATTTCCTGCAAATTTCTCAAATAAATCGATATGTCACATACATTTTTTTATCATGGCGACATCAAGCGACACTTTAAAAACTTTTAAAAAAATGGACGAAAATGAGCAAAAATGATGTAGCACTTTCACTATCAGAATTACTTATGATTTATAATTTTACTTGGTACTCACTTGCAACACAATCATTCAAATTTTTTTCATTTTCACTATCAATTTTCTTTAATATACCAGCAGGAAGCTCGTTTTCGTTTATTTTTAAACAAATTAAATATAATTTTTTTTTTGGTGTTGGATATTTTATTTGTCGGTGACTTAAATGGACGTTTTTCACTGCCATTTTGAAATTTCCAATATTTATCGCGTCATCGTCCCCTCATTTTTATAAAATTAATAATAAAATATTATTTATTCTTATACGTATTATCAGTCACTAATAATAATGACATTATACATATACATATATATATATATATATATATATATTGTATAATATATAAAATAATTCAGGGGTCCTTATCTATAAAGGTAATTTTTCAATTTTTGAAATATGAAACGGGTGCTCCCTAAAATTATTCCAAATATCATATTTTCAAGGTTTTCTTATTTTTTTTTTTTTTTAATAAATGGTTAATGTGACAAAAATGATTGCAAAACCTTTTTTTATAGATAATATTATGTACTATAACAACAGTTATATGTAACTTTTATTTAACTTCAAAAATCAAGAGAAAAAAGGTAATAAATTAAAAACGAAACCATTTTCATAAAATGTAACTTCAATCGGGTTTTCTAAATTTCACATAAAACCGCTAATTTTACAAAAAATTGTAAAAATATCTTTCAATTAGAAGATATTTTTACCTAACTTTAAAATTTAAGAGAGTATACGCAAAAAAAACTTTCCTTTTTATTAAACATTAATCCCATTGAGCATACCTTAAATATTAATTATTAAAAAAATTTTAAAATGAAAATTAATTTATTTCGTTCACTCACATTTCTCATTTCAGATTTAAAATAATTTTAGAATCTTTAAAAAGAAAAATCTGATCAGTCGAGGAGTGGAAGAACATCGATTATCGGGTAAGATTCTGTATTAGTATTAGGTAGACATATTAAATTTGCGGAAAGCAATGATAAATCATTTTTTTCATTTCAAAGATTCTGATTGGACCTAATGTCCATATACACATAAACATAAACATTAGGTACTGCAAAAAAAAAAAATTAAAGAATACATTTTTGAAAAATGTGTAACGTAGATATAAATATACATATTGTAATAATGAAACATATATTCTGTGACAATTTAAAATGTCTATAGCCATTTTTCCCGAATTACAAGGAAATATAACCAAATTTTGCTTTCCCGTTTTAGTTTTTCCTTGTGTATTTTTCAAAAAAAAAAGTTCAAAACCCTAAAAATAACCTTTTTAAAATACATTGCTGATATTATTGTTACCGAAATGAGTACATAATATGTACCTACTACGAGCAATTGAAATATCGAATCAAGATTTTTGGTCACAAAGTTGTTCATACAAAAAAAAAAAAATAAAAAAATCATTAAAAAACCAATAGCTTTCTGGCTCTTCGACATTATAAATAATAATAATAAAAATATACATTCAACAAGTAGGTATATAATATTATACCGCTATACCCGACCGAAATAGAACAACTATCATTATGACACATTTTCTCTGCAGGTCAACACCTGTTAATTTTGTAAAAAAAAAAAAAAAAATGAAATACCCTATAAATGTATACATAAACTGAATATTACGAGACGTCATGCACAAGATCGTAACTTCTGATATTGTATATAGCTATACTTACATAATATTATTGTTATTATTATTATTATTATTATTATTATTATTATTATTATTATTATTATTATTATTATTATTATTATTATTATTATTATTATACAAATCACGGTTTTAATCGTTTGCACGCAATTTTTACATAGTTTGTCTAATTTATTTTATGACTTTCGAGGAACTATTATTATTGTAATGAGGTTTAAAAATATTAACTCGATAACGGGTGAAAGACAATTTTATTTTGGTGGGGGGGGGGGAATTTCGAACACGGTATTAGTTTGATCAATGTTCGAAATAAGTGATTATGCCGACGGAAGAATGTATTATATTATAGTTAAAACTATTATATACGTCACTACGTCGTAAGAAATATATGAAAAAAGTTTTAGCGATATAGTTTGATTGTTTAACACCCGTAAAATAAAAATCGACTCGTTGACCTATAAACACAACGGTGTTTTTATGGATTTCCTTTTTACGGTGTACACGCCTTTTAAATGAACAGTACAGTAGTAGTTTATATAAATGATTTTTATACACCCGTGAGAATGTAAAAAGCAATTAAAATATGCAAAAAAAAAAAAAAAACCGAGTAGAATATACATTGTATAAATCGGCACATAATATATTCGTTACAAAAATGTACAGTTAATTTTTTGGGACAATTCATCACACCAGTATTTATAGACGTGTGAAAATGATAATATATAGTGATCCGTCGCGATATAAAAAAATGGGAAATTTACGAATATTTTTATTTACTTGTATTGCAAAACGGACAAAATAAAGCCTCGGAAAAAAATATGTCATATATAATAGTGCATAATAATTAATCAAACGTATAAACACAATGCCGTAACAATATGGGTGAGCAATATGTGCGTTTTCTCCAGATAATATAATATTATGAATATTATGATTATTGGGAATTAGGATACATTGATTCCCTATAACATTTTTTTTTTTTTTGAGATTAAAAACTTACAACTTATGTTAAAATGACGACAAACTAAGGGATTTATTAATTTTATTTTATCACAATTGGTGATTACATGTTTTTGATCACGTACCAGTATTTTTATTATGAGCAACAATTATAATAGGTTGACGGACACCTTGTACGATTATGTTAAACATATGAAAACCTCATACAGTTTGTTCTAATTAAAATATAAATAATAATAACATAAAATAATACATTTAGTCTATATATATAATATATATATATATATATATATAAATCACTAAATCAATCCTATATAATTTGTAATAAATTAATCAGTATATATTACATAGTATAGTATAATACGTTCCATAATATTATTTTCTGAATTATACAAATTTTTCATTACTTTTGGAAGTTTCTCCAACTGAAAAAATCGAAAATTGACGTTTTTAAAATACCAACTATACATACAATTTCCAATTAGATAGATTTTTAATCAAATATTTCTACTCGACTCCTTCTATCCAAAAAAGTATATAGGTAAGAGGTATGTGGTTATGGTGCGTGCATAATAAAATAACCAAATTTCAAAATGTTTATAAAAATGAATGAAAAGTGATTAAAAAGTTTTAAAATTGTTCTAAATGAATATAGTAAATATTTGGTTTACCTTTTAAGTTTCTAACATAATTTTCTAGTTAATAAAATTGTTTGGTCCTTGTTAGGCTACACTAGGGAAATTATTGTGCAAATTATAAAATAACCTGAACAAAATAGACACTAACTAATATAATTAATGTTCTATCGAAAAACCTCTTTTCGAAAACTCTTACTAAATACCTATCCAAAATATAGGTTAAAACTAATGGGTTTTGATATTTTTTTAAATAGTTAGAGCAGGAAGGTAATTTTAAAGTAAATAATTTATTATATTTTTAAGTCTTTACCCAAAATTACACCTTTTAGTGCTAAAATATCTTAAAATCAATAACTATCGTTATATTTAGTCTAAAATTGAAAAAAAACTACAATTGTAAAACAACTTGGTTCAAAATCGAATACAATTTTTAGTATACATAATTGGTATTTTGCATTATATACCTATTTGTATACAGGTACATAATACATATTGTAAAAATTCTTTATTGTCTACAATAATTTCAAATCAAATAAATTACTTTTGAAATAAAATGTGTATGTGTACCAAAAAATGTATACCTTTAAATGCTCACAGTATTCTTAACATGCTGCTTAAAAAGTTGATTATATTTATTTCCATTAAAAGTAAAAAATAAAGACAAATAATATTGATAAAAAAAAATTATAATAGATTTTTAAGGTAGAATTCAAGATTTAAATTAATAAAATAAAATAAAATGTAATATTTTATTATTTTTATTTAAAAAAAAAAAATGCATGTATAAATGTGCAAGAAAATGTTTTTTGGATTATGAAAATTCTGGGACATAAAAAAAGTCTGGATGCCACTAGTTACCAGCGTAGTAATTCACTTATTACAAAATGTATTGTGCAATTCTATAAATACCTAAATAGTTAAAAATTAAATATAATTTTAAGTATATATGTAATGCCAATGATAATATGAAAAAAGTACACACATAAAACCTGTAGTTATACTTTTTTCAGGTAAGGAAAATTTAGGGGCGTTAAAATGATTCCTCGCACACAGGCTTCAAACATCATAGTAGTGGCACTGTGTGAAGAGTACAAATCATAATAATAATATATATATAAATCATTCTTGTCAAATCACGACATAAAGTTTAAGAATAATGTGGATACTAGTCGGAAATACGTTTAGGAAAAAAACTTGATCTTTCCATATTATGGAATAGTTACTTTTTGAACTCTTTACAATTAATTGACAATATACAATACTAATTTTGTGCCACCGTTGGATGCAACAAGTAAAATAATTAGGCACATTTGTTGTACGTATAATTTTAACTAGTTTTGATCGGATATGTTAAATTGGAAAACCTACTTTAAAAATATTGAAAATTAAATTCCTGATAGAAATACAGCAAATTTCGATAGCCTATACAAGGGTTTCTCTAAATCCAGTATTTCGTGTCCGAAATTTTACAAATTATTGACACAGTTGTATCATAGAAGACACTCCTAACTTAAAATTATTAAACTAGAACGATAAAATTGAGACCATAGAAAGCCTTGTCATAACACACCATCTCGATATTATAATCTCCGATAGATGTATCTTTTAATCGCATTCAATTTACATGGAAAAAGTATTACGTGTTTTGTTGAAACCCTTTTTTTAATCCGTTTACAATTTGTACTATATTTTATAGAGGTATATGATCGCATATTGTAATACTTGTTTAACTAATTGTAAAAGTGACCACTTTTCGTTATCCTATTGTTTATGCTGTATACACAATATCATGCGGTTCGTATTATAAGTATTATAAGCGAGATTTTGTTCATTTTACTAAAATGAACTAAAAATTTTACTAGAAAAAAAAAAAAAATACATAATTTTATAGATTATAATATGTTAAGAAATAAGAACACAAAGATAAGTTTTAATTGAATTTTAAGCTCCGACGCGTGTTTATGCAAACGATAATATTTATCCGTCGATGGGGTTGTGCCGGCAATGTTGTCTACGAACGACGATGAAAAATTCCGTCTTATACGTTGTTATAAAATGACTTTTAATTATTACTACAGACAAAATTACACGAAATTCCCGATGCATATTGCAGATATAATGTTTATATATAAAAATGCGTTGGCAGATGCGCCTAAAATAAACAGTACATACATACGTATACAATACACATATTATATTATAGATATATATACCTATGTACGACGTACGTATAATAGGTATAATGTAAGTACTGTAATTTGACAGAGAGGTGCATGCCAAAACCCTCAGAGCTTTGGATTAAATACTGCAGCACCGCAGTGACAAACAAGTTGATGGAGTGAATTGTAAATAAATATAACCCAACTATACCGGATAAAAATTCACATGAAAATAAATTTCATATTATTTTGGGTCCTATAATATTGATTCGTGCATTTTTTTTAGGGTGGAAGAGAAGGATAAGGCTTAAATGGTATGACGTCACGAAAATTTAGATCAATATTGAGTGTTCATTGAGGAAAAATTTAAAGTGAGTATTAAATTGGCCCGAAATTACGTCACGTCATACACAACACAATATTCATTTTTAAAATAGTATGTTGGTCTTGTTCTTGTCTCTATACGGCTCTAATGTTCTATAATGCACAAAATGGACACCTAGATTAGTAAAACTGTCTTGATTATTGATCCATAGCTATATTAACATAACCCTTATTTGTCGTAATACCGAAATTTAATATAACTATATATTGATATTGATATTGAATACATAAATAAAGTAAAGAAAATACAAATATTATTTTTCAAAATCAATAGATTACGGACAAGAAAAATATTCAAGGTTAGAAATAATTAATCATTATATTAAATAAGAATAAGCTAGAAACACATGCTTATGCATTACATTTAAAATTATCAAAATATTTTCATCATACTCAATGGGATTTTCATATGAATAAAAAAAAACATTTTTGAAGAATGGGATAATAATTTGGTAAAAATTGTACAGACCTAATTTTTTCAAAAGAAGAATAGGGAATATTAAAATTAGGTTTAAAAATGAATTTTGTCACAAAAAACCTCCCTTTAGAATATATCATAGTTGGAATATAATCTGGAATAAAAATGATGGATTACTAAAATCAAGATATAACTAGGAAAGAATGTTTAGACCTGATGAAAACAAATTTAAACGCAAACAGTTTAATAAAAAAAGAAAAATCGTTTAAAATAATACAAAAATTAAAAAAAACAATTGTTTTTATCTAAAGTCAGACAAAGGAAACTGTATTGAAGTTTTAAAGAAAAACGATTATACAGAAAGAATGAAATCCCTAATAAATACCGGTCCAAATAAAGAATTAAAAAGAATCCTCTTAATAAAATGGTTAGAGAAGCAACAAAAATCTCAATTACCAAAAATTTATAAACCAGGATATAATATTAGGCTCATAGTGTTAAATATTAATTCTCCAAAATATAATTTGGTAAAATATTTAGTTAACATTTTTTCATCGTTCAAGAAATTCGATAGTATGTCAGTTAAAAATAATATCAATCTAATAGAAAAATTATCAAACATCAAAATCAATGAAAATAAAATATTGATTTCATTCGATATAGTGGTGTTATTCCCAAGTATACCAATATAAATGACAATCACATTCCTAAAAGAAAGCTGAATGAGTTAAAAATATAAGATAATAAAATTAAAGAATTAATTAATTTAATAAAATTCTGTATGAGTCTGAATGTGTTTCAATTCAATGAACAATTATATGAGCAGGGTACAGGGACAGCGATGGGAAATCTATTATCTTAGTTTTTTGAGCAGATTCAAAACAGAAAAAAAAAATGCTGAACAATTTTCCAAAAACTTGGATAAGATATGTCAACCATATTTTTGAAATAGTAGATAAAGATTTTAACATAAAAGATTTTCTTAAAAACTCGAACAGCCAATACTCTTCAATGAGATTCACAAGTGAAAAAGAAGTTGAAGGAAGATTAACGTTTTTGGATCTTTATATTAAAAGATCAAATAATAAATTTGAATTCGAAATGTACAGAAAAAAGATATACTTACAGATATATTAAAAATATTACAAGTCATTGTTGACAACACAAAATTACTGCCTGGAATAGCATGGTACCGATTATTGAATATTTCGATGCATAAAATAGATTTCGAAAAAAAAATCAGTTAATAATAAACCTTGCAAATTTTAATGGATTCGATAAAGAAATAATTTTGAAACTAATAAAGACACAAGAATGGCGATAAAACATTAGAAATATCAGAACTTTAGAACTAAACAATTAAAAAATAGTAATAAAAGAGCACCCATAATATTCATACCACAAATTTCAAATAAATTCTCAAAAATTTTTAAAAAATATGATATTCGTATGTCATCAAGAAATACAATTTAATGAGTCTTAATAGATTAGGAAATACCAAAGACAAAGTAAAAGAAATAGGAAAATTGGGAATCTACCAAATCCAATGCCATAATTGTAAAAAATGTTACATAGGACAAACTAGAAGGAACATAGGAATTAGGTTCAAAGAACCCATTAGGAATATTAAAAATCAAGAAACAAACAAATCACCAATAGCAAAATACGTATTAGAGGAAAATCATAATATAAAAATAATAAAATTATTAAAACAAGTAAAAAATAATCAAGAATTAAACGTAAGGGAAGCAATAGAAATGTCAAAGAACAAAAATAACTTGTTACATTGGGATCTAAATCCTCTGCAAAATAATTTATTAAAATTGTTGGCAAAATAATTAATAAAAACATTGTAATGGTCGGTGTGACCCATCGATCGATAATCATATGATGATACCATATGATATCATATAGGCGGGGCTAATCGATGAATGACGTCATCTGTTCTATATAAGGCAATGTATACGTGCTGAACGACTCAGTAGTTGTTTAATACTGAAGATGTTAATATTGTTTTTGTAATACGTATTTGTTAAAATAAAAATAAATTATTTTGAAGAAATCAGGTTTTTATTTTTATATAACCATATTATAACAATTATAAAAGTTAACAATTTATTGTAATGTACGCTTCATTGATTCAGGCTACGCAAGATAATGGACGATAATTATATCAATAAGTAAATTATTATATCTATGGACCATCTTGGCCGAAGATCTCCTAGGATCAATAATATATCTAATTATGTTTAACGTAAACGTACGCTGTGCCAATTTTAACATTCAGTTACCCAAAAACCTTCTCGAACTATAAATTATCCTCCTATATATAGAGAGTCAAAATAAATAAGAATCAAATGTAATTTTTGCTCTTTACAAAAACATTTTCCCTCCATAAATATGTCATAACTTCTATATCTTTCAACACTCACATTTAAATAATAAATTACTATGATCTGCTATCAATTTGTATAGTAATATAATGTTTAATATCGTATAAGATATTATGTATCCGTTAAAATATTGTTTTTAGACAAGAAAGGCATTTTATAGTTATTAATTTTTTTTAAAATATGTTTTTGTTTTTATGACAGAAAAAAGAATATGTCTCACTGTTGAAAAGTTCGTGTGGCACCCAAACTTGGGTGTTTAAACGTTTACAATATTCTGACCATTCGATTGATGAATATATTATATGATTTCGTGTGTAATAATATGAGAAAACCCTTTTAAAAAAAACATATATTATTACAATAATTATAATACATATTATTATATTGTGGCCCAAACTCTGATGACGATAATAATTATAATTTTTTTCAGTATTGTTTTTCATCGTCATGCACGGTGAATCTGAAAATGACACACCTTGCAAATTCTCGAAATACAAAATTTAATACTAACTACAAAATAATGATTAGAATACTATTTATACTATTTATAATTATAAAACGGAGCTAATATATATAATATATATGTATATATGTACCTATATGTATTATCGAAAACAACGCACGATATTCCGTAATCATGTTATATAAATAATTCTAATGTACTCATACATATTTTGATAAAATTAAAATTTTGAAAATATTAAAAACATGTATTTCTAAATACTTTTTGTAATATTTTCAAAATACAGGATTTTTTATCTTTTTATAAAAACAAAAAACTATTTATTAACCTATTCGTTGCTTAATTATGTAAACATTTTCACAGTGTACATGTTGCTGCAGGATCTAATATTGTACTTTTTCCGTGTTTAATTCGCTTAATTCAAAATCCAGTAATTTAAAATTTAAAATATTAAACAATTATCAGATTTAGCACTATACAAATGTTATTTTTTTTTTTTTACTGTAAAAGAATTTTGTCAACGTTGCCTACACAATGAAATTGTAAGTCCTGTGTTATGGCTTTGTCATCCCCCCGCCGGCCGGTTATAGTGATAAGTTTTGATGTTATACTACTACGCTAATTGTAATATTTTAATTTAATTGTTTTATTTGTTAAAGCATTTACGTACATAAATCTCTGCTAATTACAAGGACATTAAAACAAGGAAACCTTATGCCACCCCGCGATAGTTTTCAGGACGTGCAACCAAAGCGTTATAGCAGTGACTACAAGTATCAGATCGTCTTAATGCGTGCGTTTTATGAATTCTTTATATACCTATATTTATTTCCAGATAAATGGGCTAAAATCATATTTTAGTATTAAAATAATTAAAACGACTGAAATTCTGTTTACATAATGATAGATTGTATATTGTAATGCAACCTTATACATGATTAGTAAATACGTAATTGGAGGCCAAACACTTTAGCGAAAAAAAAATGGTCACTATTTTAACATTTTACCTTCTAAAAAGTATTTAAATAAAGATAGTGATATTTATTTCAAAAATGGTGAAAAAAAAACACTTTAAATGGTAAAATTTTAATAATTTAGTATTTAAGTTTTTTCTATAAATCTTAAGTAAAATCATGTTCTAACAATAAACTTTACTCGTTTATGATATGTCACTGGAAATTTAACGTTATTATTATAATTACATTAATACAATAAAAATAATAATAAATTTCTTTACACCGAAAAGTGTTATAATCGTATAAAAGTATATTTTAAACACTTCTCAAATACTATTTTTCTAAATTATTTCAAGATAATATTGGAGAATTTGTCAGAAATATATACATTTTTAAATGATATTCTGTCAACCAGCAAGACCGAGATATCGAAATACATAATAATATGTATGGCGTATGCAGTTACTATATAGAGTATATATTGTATATATAATATATTTATTACTATAGTGTAATATATTTTACCGAAATAGAATTATTATTACTATTCGTTTTTTTTTCATTTATCACATAGTACTGTGTTATATTCTCGGTGCATAGGTAGGTTTTTTTTTATAATATTCAAAATTTCGAGGCGTCACGAGGTTAACTTTTATATACGCTGTAGGAATATCACGTGTAACGTTTAAGTTTATCTTTATTTCCTTATAAGCGGTACTTTTTCGTCAAAAACGTATTATTATTACGCATAAACAACGTCTAATTTCGTTTAGAGGGAAGGGGGGGATGAATTTAATGTCACACGGGGTATACGCGATACATTGGGTGTATTGAGAGATCGACTAGGTATAAAATACGTCAAAATAAAAATCTGTCAAAATCACGTAGAGATTTAGAAAAAAAAAAACAATTTACATAACACTTAAATATCATATTCTGCATATGGCGTGAAAAATCGGTGTAATTATTTATCGTATCATATTATATATATGTATATAATATATACTATAACATTATTCATGCGTGGAATTCATAAAATTGGAGGTTACTGATAAAAAAAAAAATAATAATAATAATAATAAAATAAAATAATCAAGTGATTAATGATTGGATAATATTGGCTTTCCGAAATGTCCGATTTTCCAATATTATTCCGGATTTGTTTTTAGAACACACGCACGTCATCATATATTATATTATATATTATAATACGCATTATACGCTGTACACATTATAAGTTGTTGTATGCATAAGTATTGTTGTAAATAATACTTCTGTTTATACATTAAATACTTGCTGTAAAGTGTCTTTGCATAAATACGGTATTTGTTTTGGAAACGAATCGAGTAAACATATGATTATTTGACTTTGATGTTAATGGAAAATTGATAACTCTGGAAGCGTGCGCGCGCCCGATATCACGATCATGATGATAACATATCGTATGATGGTGTATTTATGGGAAAGTATTCAAAACGTTGACGATTAGTATGTTATCAAATAATAGTTCAATAATTATACACGCGTCGATATCGTCCAATAATAACAAAAGGCGAGACTTTCCATGATTATGACAAGATAATATTTTTCACTACCTATCTATCAGATATGATATTATTTTAATGTGCCTAAGTGGGCATTAGGCAAGCATGCCTTTCGGATACTGGTCGTGGTTCAGTATAATATTATGTTCATATAAATTAGTAATAAAATAAACGTGGTAGACACGCGGTACCAACTACAGGTATGCAAAACACAAAGTACCTATATATTATTATATTATTATACCCAGGTACATACTCAATGTATTTTAACGGTGACGAAAACTTTCGATGAACGCCCCGATATAATATCGTCTGTAGAAATGTCGTTCTGTGTCATTAAATCTAACAATATAAGTGAACGGTGCGTGTTTTTTTTTTTTTTTTTGCTATTTAAAATTAATTCGATTACCATCGCAGTACGTGCCGGTATAATTTTACGCTCTATGTATAAAAGCCCACGTGACCATGGTAACTCGCACAGCTGTTATCGAGTGTGCGTTCTGTGCGTTCGTTTTTCCTACAGGTTTTTTGAACGGCCGAAATTGGAGAAGAAAATATCGATTAAAAACCAGAAAAAAAAGCAATAACAATAAAACATTTGACCGTTTCAATTTTTGTGCATGTGAAATAAATTTAAATTTATATATACTTAAAAATAAAAAAAATACTTGTGTTTAAAACGCAATAATTATTACCTATAGAAAATTTATACAACTCGATGTTTCTGTGCGAGTTATTTCGTTACCGGCGTGTGTAGTGATTTATAGCCGGATGAGTATATACAGTGTGTTTAGAAAAAAATACCATTTTTATCAACTAAAATATAATTGAAAATTGTTTTTGCACCGTATTACGGATTTGGTCTTCCACAGGTGCGCGATATTATAGCTGCTAAAAAGTGGATTTATTTTGGTGTTTGACTATATATGATATTTGTGTTAAAAATTAATTATTCATGATTTTGCGAATAATTTCCAAAAATATCATTAGTACTTCTAGTCGCTGATCTCGGCTAAAATACATGTTTATCAGGGATCTGAAAATGACAACAAATGGCAGAAGAAACCGTTACATCTTTATCATTTCGAGCGTTCTATACTTCTGCCCATCCGTAAAAAAGTAGGTACCTACTATAAAATTTTAACAACCCATACTGGATTCAAAAACGTTTGGATTCTTTTGACTGTTCATCGTGTAATAAATGATTGATTTTTTCAGTACAGATTACAAATTTGAGGTACCTACTAATGTATAATGTAACATTAAAAATTAACATTTTATTATTTTAAAGCGTCAATCTTTGTGGATTCTAGATTAACGAAGGAATTTGAAAAACAAATAACAGTGTCATGTAATAATATTTATCAGTAATCAACTGATCATGTACAATACACAGATAAAAATAGCAGATAGAAAAACTTAGCAACATAACGACCCACCTCCACTTTATTTCCTATATAAATCCTATATATGTAAACAAACTGCACTTTGTCGCACTTAAGTGCTAAAAGTACTTATTTTGCAAAACATTTTTTTCGAATCAAAAGACATGTTAATTTTGCATTTTTCGGTTATTCAGACACTTTGGGCACTCTGTGAAATAACTACGAGCCACAGAGGGGAACCGTGTTAAATTTAACAACGAAGGAATTAATACGGTTGTACAGAAGCCGTTATTGTTATGGTGTGAGATTATTTCTTATTATTATAATTTTTTTTTTTATAATCGGTCTTATATACACCCACGACTAATTTATTCGACAACGAATTTTGGGTTCGTTCCGCGCGGAATGGAAGAGGGTTCGCGTAATAATATATGATTTCAGAGAGATAGCAATGACGAAACTATGATTTTTGTTATGTTTACTGAACTGGTGAATGGCTTCCGGCGATCGTCACGGACGATTTTTCCGAAAATAATACAATAACCAAAAAAATATATCGACAAAAGAAAATTGTGATATCCCGACCATTAAAATGGGCTCAAGGTAGATATCGAATATTGTTGTTGTTGTTATACAAATATTATTGTTATATTTTTTGAGGGTTTCAATTGTGACCACCGCAGTGTGTGTGTGTGTGTGTGTGTGTGTGGTGGTGTGACGTCAAGTATATTATGTACATATTCTTCACCGTGAACTGTAAAGTCCTTTAGCATATTGTCAAAATACACTTTTAATAAATCAACGATCGTTATATACGATAAACGTAATGTTTTATTTTATTTTTTATTATTATTATTATTATTATTATACAAATATGTTTGAATGACAATGAGCTATATAGTATTTTATACTTATGAATTTCGAAATATTATTTTACGCGATACGGAAAGTATATAGCGGATTCAGGAATTAATACGGTCATCCGAGATGAAAGATCGAAACAAATGTAACAACCTAAAAAGTTGATTTGTATGATATTATGGTCATCCAGATTAAAAAACACCAGTATCCTTATAACAAATAACTTATGATTTTCTATACAAATTATGATATAAATATACGACACGATAAAATGAGTACACAATTTCGGTTTGAAGAGTAAACCATAAATAGCTGATCTTTTCATTGTTATTAAACATTTTTACATGTGTTACATGTACTATACTGATGGAATTCAACTTTTATTTTGTTTTTATTTTATTTTTATTCAACTAGGAAAAAGCCAAATTTGTTCATCATCATTGAACGATGTACCTAATACATGAACAAAATATAGTTACAGAAATTAATATATCCAATGAAGTTCTGTGTTTGGGGTACATAGAATATGTTGATAAACACTGATAGCAGCTGATAACAGTGGCGGTATCTGTAACAATGGTTTTTTTGGAACTATAGTTTTCAAATCATTCCCGAAACATTAGGTATACAATTTTTATTTTTTATAACAACATTGGAATCACGTTGAAATATATTATTAAGAGATGACAGCGATTACTGTAATTGTATATTATCAATTATTAATAGTGTAATAATATACAATGACATAAATGAACGTCAGTAGCATGTGAAAATGCTATTAATCATGACGAATATATACGTCAGTATTATATGGAAAGGCATAAACCATTAAGGATTAAAACTCTGGAATGTGTCCTAAAAAATCGCTATATAAAGATAATGAAAAATCGGAGATTACAAATAAATTACTTATATATTTCCCCTCGCAATACAATTTCTATATGGGATTTTTTTAGAGATTTTTTGTTTTTTTTTAAGACGCCACAACTTTGAAAACCGAAAATAAAACGCGAATGGATTATGAAGTCAAGAATGGTAAATACTTAAAACCAATAATTTTTATATTTCTAAAATAAATAAAACATTTTAAAATTGTCGACATTTTATTAGAATCTATTTTTTTGTTCAATGTTAATATCGTATTTTTTTTACGAGCCACTGATGGTTTTGAATTGTAGATTAATTTCATAAACAATCGTTAAAAATCCATTACAAGTACCCGAAAAATCTCTCCTCATAAATATTAATACCTAATATAAGACTACTTAATCGAAAAGTTACAATCTATTTAAATGCAATAAAAAAAAGTTAATTTTTTCATGAATTAAACTCATAGCATGACACAATAAATAAAAATATATAGTATTGACACTGTTTCATTTTCTTAAAACCATCTATATTTAACACCTTTAAAAATGTGTGCATATGGAACAGGTATATGGATATGTGTACACAAATATTTCATATAAACATGTTAATAAATTAAAATTTCAGCTGTGGTAATTTTCAATGTAATATTATTTTATACTTTGGAATAAGTACGTGTAAAAAAAAAAAATCATCGAAAACAGGTCGGGCTGAAGGCGGAATTCGCTTAATTGCGTAATATAATATAAATTCGTAAAGTTTTATATTTTAGTTATATACGTGTCGTCGCTGTCATCGGTCGTATACTTATACTATCTGTAAACATACGCATATGAATAGCGTCGTGCAAGTTTTAATGTTAAAAACTTATATTACTTCATCGCGAATATTAATTACTATACCGTCAGCGCATACCCATTAGTTATTTTCTAGTTTTTCTATAACAACAACGCAAATAATACAATATTAATGATCAGACGAGGCTTAAGTCATAGCTCTTGAGTAGAATTTTTTAAATTTGAACATAAATTTCAACCACACCAAAAAGAAACCTGTTTTGTTTTGTTATATATATATATATATATATAATTTTGTAGAAAGTCAAACCGAATTCGGAACCAACATAATTAGCTAGATATTTTTTTTAGTGGTTTTCAACTTTATAACTCATCAATCAATTTAAAAAGCATGAAAATCATTATAATTCATTATAACTTGGTTCTAGAAAAAATAATTCAAAGTTAATTATTTCACTAATACCTACGAGCTATAACTAAATAATAATTTGAAAATGAATCCTACCATTGTGTATTTAGGCTATTTTATGAATATTGATATAATCTATAATAATATACTAAGATATATTTTTATTATTGGTGAGTCTTGAAAATAATGTTTACTAATTAATATTAAATATAATAGGTTTCAAACCGGTACCTCAATTTTATAAGTTTTTAAACCGAAAATATTATAAAGTTTTCAGTTCAATTTCCTTTAACTAGGAAATTTTAGTTTAAATACGATAAAATGGAAAATGAAATAAATACAATATTATAATATACATATTTCATACTTTTTAGAGGACGCCACATCAACGATTTACAGTATAGCAAAAACATGTCCAAGAAACTACCCCTTAAAGAGATTTTAGAGTTAAAACACCTATTATAAAATATATAAAAACTAATATTTTGGAGACGATGTCATTGGTGTTTTACAAAATATTAATTAATTATAAAGTTTATGTTAACTACAAAAAGTAAAAATAAAGTTTTTTGTACATACAATATTAAATAATACAATTAAAGTATCTATTGTAAAACCAATGATGAGATGGTATCAAAAATATTGTTCTTTATATATTTTATAATAAATTATGTATTTCCTTTAAAACAATTGGAAATGGCCTATTTTCGTTCGTTTTTCACAAATATATTTTTGAACAAATACCGTTGTTATACACAACAATATAAAATGATACGAATATGGGACTATTTTTAGATTACTTTTTAAATGTATTTTAGCATTTTTAATTAATAAATTTTCATTTTTAAAAAATTGTCTTAAAAATTGCCTATACAGCACCCCTTAAAAATGGATGGTATGGAGTACCCCATAACACATTTCATGTTATAACTTTATAACTAATGGACCAAATTTTAAACGGATCAATAATGACAGGTTTCAATACACAAGTATTAATTTAACATCAAAAAAATGGGGGTATCAAAGTCACCCCCGAGACAGTATAACTTTGATCGCAGTTCTTAAAATATAATAAAATTATCAAAAAAAAAAAAAAAAAAATGTATATTTAGTATATTAGAAAAGAAAAATTTGAGGCAACGACATAATTTTCAGATTTTTATAATTAATACTAAGAAAGTTACGTATTGAAGAAGATAAATAAATTAACAAAAATGATCAAAGTCACCCCAATATATGGTTTAGCATTATTCTATTAAACACATAAATATTTTATTGAAAATGTATACTAAAAAAATCAAATTGTCAGTCTTAAGATTATTATAATATGATTAATTATAGTGAAATCAAAACAACTCAATTTACACGTCATATTTGACAAAATATATTTACGTATATATAGATTATAGGTATACAATATTTAGGGTTTTCAATAGTTTAGCGAAAATTGAGAAATCATAAAAAAATTTAATATTCACTACTCAAAAATACAATTTAATATTACAATCGTATATAAATCCAATAATATTATATATGGATTTTTTAAAGGTTTCTACTGACCGAAAGGTTGAATATTGTTTCTTTAAAAGAAAATTCTTCATTACACGGTAAATATTTTGTATTAATATTTATTTTTTGAGGCCAATATAGTTTTTAAAGGAACATATCCTATTTTATGCCCTCTAATTTGTAATACTACAGTTTTTAGATTGGCAAATGAACGATATAAATGTGACGCATATTTATCTATAACCATCTGTATATAGAGGCCCTGCATATATCAGTGGCGATTCCAGGGAGCTGTCCCTAGGGTCCTCTCTCCCATCTGAGAGATCTGAGAGTATCATTGTAGATATTATATATTATGTAGAAAACAGTATTTTAATTATTATAAAATATATTTTTGTAACTTTTTTTTTTTTAGTTATTGTTTAAGATGTTGTCTTTATTTTATCAATGATTATTATATAATCCTATAACTATCCATTACTCTATAACATTGTAATAATTATATATATATTACTTATACATATATTTAGTATACCTATTCGTACTATTTAAGATGAATTGACCCTTGTAAATTCGTACGACAATTATATCGTATCTATGAAATCGAGAACGAAATTAATGTTCATTCAGTTGTGATGACTGATAAGTGAAATTAGCCACTATAAACTCATCGTATATTATGTAGTCTATTAAAAGACGTAAATTAAACGAGGGCGCGTGCGTATCGATTTTCGTGGTCGACCTATTGATTCATCTTGTTTTGTTCCCTTTCTTGGGTCCGAAATATACGCGTGTGGCGTGTTTATTACGTTAAAATGATATAACACCATATACAGAATGTCAGAGTGTTCCGGTATATATTTACGGCAAAATATCGATAAAAATCATATTTTATTCGTCATAATATTATTATATTATTCGAGTATACTTAGTAATATTAATTTTGAGGAAGTACAATGATCCACGTGTCTAAACGACTGTTAACTTTGAATCACCGGTCGCGTGTTTCAGGTACCTTAAGAGCACACAAAATATTGTGTAAGCACTGGCCTCGTGTCGTTTTACGACTATCCTGTGGTCTCAGTCACGTAATTATGCAATTTGGCACCCAGAAGGCAAAAACTAAATTCTGCCCTTAACCATTGAACATATTGGATTCTAGTTGAAGCAAAGTGTATTATGCATATTACACTGGTACAATGATGTAGGTAGGTGATTTTTGTTTTTCAAAATAATTCGTTGTAAAAATGGTTGAAACATTTTATTCAGTATATGAAATTGTTGAAAAATGAAATAATTTTTTATTGATTATTTTGAAAAAAATGTCGAATAACGCAATCAATTGCATGATCATAAATGTATCGCAAGTTTTGTTCAAAATCATTTTTCGAACGCCATAATTGATTTTTGTTTATAATTTAAAATATTCGTGTTTATTCACGAATATTTCCTCGGAAATTTCGTCAGAGATAATTGTTCATTATATACATGGTACCTATTTTTAAATACCGAAATACAAGACTGCAAGACATTTCCAGTTTACACAAAATATATAGGTACCTATCCACAATCTACCAAACTAAATAACAACATTTCATCAAAACACAAATATCATAGTTGAGTAAAATTAGTATATTTCATAAAATTTTAAATCTATCTACATATTTTACGGATAACCATATACCTATACCAATACATTTTAGATAATGATTTATGTTTTTCTGCCAACTAATTTAAACGTTCCGTGTTACTTGATTTGTATTTTATTTTATGAATTTTGATTGTTTGTTTCCATATTGTTTTAACTTATTTTATTTTATTTTGGGACATAGTTTAAATTTACCTGCATAGGTTATTGCACATAAATTCCCATATCTTAGTTTTTGACGAACGGGTTTTAAAATGGTAGCGTAAGAGAAACTATTCTGATTGGTCTACATTTGTACACTCTGTATAAAATAATATTACGATAACAGTATACCAATCAGTAATATAACTGGTACTATGACGATAATATCATATCACACAATATACTATTTTGAATTTAGTTATAAAATTCGAGGTGAAGTGAGATAGCCTGTGTATATAAACCATGATCCTGAGCGTAGCAAGGAATGTATATTGATTTTACAATGATGTGTTTTTTTATGTATTATAGTGTATACACTTATTTGGGAAGAAGGATAAAAGTAAGATATTTCAGGTACAGAACTTTCTAACGATAAATTATCATTCTAGTTGGTACTTTAGAGAGATCGTTTTCATAAGCCTATACGGAAAATACTAAAAATTACCAAAAATTGTAATAAGTTGGAAACATTTATTTATCATTGCTTTAAAATTCAATACATACACCACCAGTATCTCGTCCATCGAGCGAAGTGCTTTCTCTACTTGCTACCTACCTGCTTTCCAATATTCCTTCGTGTAATAATTTTACTTGATGGTGATGAATTTATGATAAAAAGTTGTTGTTAATTAAAAAGAATATTATTACAACATAATGCGTTTTCGAATAATAATCTAAGCATATTTTCTTATTTATTTATATGGATATATTATTATTTTTTAAATTGAATAAATATTGTAGTTTTTGTTTTTTTTTTTTTAATCATAATACGCTACCTACACTGTCGTGTACCGCGATAACTGGAAGAACGATGGTCCGACTTCAACCACCTGTATCGGGACACCTTTTATTCTTTAGAGTTTGGAAATTAGTTGGCCATTGACCTTTACATTTTGAAGTAAGTAAAGTATATTTAAATTAATAAAATTTGTTTTAATATTTTATATTTTTGATTAAATATAGTCTCTGTAGTTGAATCGGTGTACACATATTATAATATTAGGTAAGCGGCCGACGATTTTGCCTGTATAGTAATTTGTCTCTTGTGGGTTTTTGGAGTTATTGGACAATTATTTCTCTCGAGAGTACCAACATATACTCGTGTTAAGGCGAGTAGGTCCCTATATATATATATATAACACCTTTATATAGTTTATACACATTACGCCGACGGTTATATATGCACTTATGACCATAATATTTTGTATATAATGAGAATGGGACTAGTAAATTAATTCATACTTGAAATTTTAACACAAAATTGTTTTATACGCACAGACCCGTACGTTTATAAACTACCTTTATACATATAATATAGGTATACCACGTGCGTTTTGCAAGTACTATAAATAATTACCACAATAACGCGTCGAGCACTGCCGTGTATCAATTTGAACCTCAACCACCACGTCTATATCATGACATGTTATATTATATTATTATAATAATATGTATAGGCGTTTAATAGGTGTTCCCGAAATCCGTTTTAATATATTAAATGTATATTTTGCTCATTAAACTTGAATATTGTACCTTTTAGTCCAACGAACCGTAGTACGTACCTATGCGACGTAGAAACAGAGTTTATGGTAATATTTATTATTAAAAAATACCTATATGGTTATTATATTGAGTACATCATGTATTTTATTTTTTTATTTTTATGAAATAATAAAAAAAAAAACCATATTTGTTGTTTGGTTTTTCGTTTTAATATCATTTGATTTTTGAAGTAGGTATCGTCCGAAAATTACATTGTCCCGAAGGATATTCGTATACATATACACCTAGCGTATGCAATTTTATGAATATACATACATACATACATATATATATATATATACAATTAAATGCAATATATTAGATAAACCTATGGGTATTGTATTATGATAATATGTATGTACATAAAAGCAAGCGTTACTTTTTTTTCAGATTAACTTTTAACTTAATAAGTTACTTTTTTTTATTAAAATTAACGTGTTAACTTCAAGTTAACTTTATACGAAAGTATTTAAATTAAGTTAAATTTGCCCGAAGAACAATGAAAATTTTTGAATGAGGATTTTACTTTTTGGTACCTATAAGTAATTTTAGTAGGTATATACAATAGCATAATACGTAATCGTTAATAATAATCGATGTACCACTCACGCACACGCCGCAACTTTGGCCGTTCACGAACATTGGGCTGAGCCCGGTCTAACTACATGGAGGCTGGTATTTATGCCTATCCAGTATAGAAAATATATTGAAGTGATAGGTACTGCTTATTTTATACTACCTTAGTGTGAATCAAACAATAATGTAGGTATCTTGGCAGTTAGAAGTTATTTTCTGATTTCTTATTTATGCAT